>JABTTQ020002830.1:0-285193 GCA_016081115.2 Rehmannia glutinosa
AAGAGAAGTAAAGTAGAGGGATGTCTAGTTTTAGACCTAAGAACAATAGGAAGTGTTATAACTGTGGTGAACATGGCCATTACATAAAAGAATGTACTAAACCGCAGGAAGAACAGAAAGCAATAACCAAAACTATAATCGAGAATAACAAGAACCAAACCAATGATTCGTGAACTTGACAAGTTTTGCAATGATCATATGGGTGATGTGTTTATGGTGCATGAGTTGCGTGATTCTCTCGAATATTGTGCCTTCAAATTCTTTTAGTGAAAATGATTGGCTTATTCATTCTCGCTTGCATTTCACATGACACCATTTAAACATTTGTTTGCCTCCTATGCTTCGTGCAAAATGGATCTGTTTCCATGGCGAAATGTCAAGTGATTGGTGTTGGTACTGTACTTGATTCTCGGTTTTGTTTTGACTTTGAATGATGTAAGGCATGTTCTGATCCTGCCTAATAACTTGATCTCCTATGCTATGCTTGAGCATGATGGTTATGAGGAAGGTGGGGTAAGGGTTTGATGAAAATCATGAAAGGTTCCTTATTATTGCTAAAGCCGAAAAGAAAAGGAATTTGTATGTTTGCTATCGAGTCCTGTTCCTTGCATGCAAAATTCTGTGAACAATGTGAACTCTGTGACCAATGTGAACTCTGTGAATGACAAAACTGAACTTTGGCATAAAAGGTTTGGTCATATTTGTTCTAAAGGTCTTGAATTGTTGCATAAAGAAGGATGTTTTGGTAATGACAAACTTACTTGTGTGCCCTTTTGTGACTCATGTGTTTATGGTAAACAACAAAGAGTTAGCTTCCCTATTTCCTCTTATCCAAAACAATCTACATGTACTGATATACTTGAATACTTACATGCTGATGTCTGGGGTCCTGCCAGTGTTCCTACCTATGGTGCGAATAGGTATTTTCTATCTGTGATTGATGTTTTTTCAAGAAAAGTGTTTGTATTTCTTATGAAAAATAAGTCTGATGTTTTTGAAAAACTTCAAAATTGGAAAACCTTGATAGAAAATCAAACTGGGAAAAAGATTAAGTACTTGAGAACCGACAATGGGTTGGAATTCTCAGAACCAACTCATTGATCAATCGTGTGTTGAATCGAGGCATTGTAAGACACAAGTTCAAGGCTTACACCCCCTCAAAGAAATGGGGTTGCTGAGAGGATGAATAGAACTCTTTTGGAAAGGGTGAGAAGTATGTTAAGTACATCTGGACTTTCCAAAAAGTTCTGGGGTGAAGCTATTCATACAGCTGTCTATGTGATTAATAGATCACCATCTCGCACCTTTGAAAGGCAAATACCCCGAACAAGTTTGGTCAGTAAACTCGTGGACTTTTCAAATTTAAAATTTTTGTTTGTTCAAAGCCTTTTGTCCACCATAAGGTTGAGAAACTTGATCCAAGATCTTTAAAATGTGTTTTTTTTGGATACCCCGATGGGGTCAAATGGTACATTGTGGTCCAAATCAAAATGGTTTTAAAGTGTTAATAAGCTATAGGATGTGGTTTTTAATGAAAATGAGTTTCCTTGCCTTGATGTTTCTAAAGATGTTTCAAACTCAAAACCCCATTACTCCTAATAAGGTGGAGCTTCCTAATGTGCCTTCTATTTACGTGAATGATAATTTGATATGATTGGTCTTTGAGCATGATCCCGTGAATGCTAATGATGTGCAAAATGATATTGAGAATGACAATGCTTGATTTGAATGATAATGTGCATGGTGAATTTCCTCTTGTTGACACCGATTTGAATTATGAGCATCTTTGAAAATGATAACTTGAATGACTATGTGTTAACTAGAGATAGAACTAGAAGGAACATTAGAATCCCAAACAAGTTTGCCGATTTTCACTTAACTTCTTATGTGTTCCCGTGTTTGAATCAATTGAAAATTCCGAGCCTAAAACCTATTCCGATCGTAAACTCGTGAATTACGTGAAATGGCCGAGTGCTCTGCAAGATGAGATGACTTCTTTGTATGTTAATAACACATGGGATCTTGTCCCAAAACTCGTTAATCGTTACTATTGTTGATTGTAAGTGGTGGTTTAAAATCAAACAAGAAAATGAAGGTGTTAGATATAAAGCTAGATTAGTTGCAAAAGGTCTTACTGAAAGAAGGCATTGACTACATCGAGATTTTTGCACCTGTTGTGAAGTTTGTAATCTTTGTGAGAATTATGCTAGCTTTAGTGGCTCGATTTGGATCGGGAACTAAAGCAACTTGATGTTAAAACCGCTTTCTTACATGGTGATTTGGAAGAACAAATTTTTATGAAACAACCGGAATGTTTTGAAGACAAATCCAAACCTAACCATGTGTGTTTCTTGAAAAAAGTCTTTGTATGGTTTAAAGCAATCACAAGACAGTGGAATAAAAATTTTGACCAAAGGCATGCTTGATTTGAAAGTGCAGCAGAAGCCAATTTGATCATGTATACGTATTTCAAACTTGATGCTAAGTCTCATGTTTTCTTACCGATCTATGTTGATGATATGCTTTTGGTAGTCCATGCATTAAGACTATTGACTATGTGAGAAATTGCTTAAGTGCAAAATTTGACATGAAATTCTTAGGTGATGCTAAGAAAATACTTGGTATGAATATAGATATGGATAGAAACAACTCTCAGTGCAAAAGGTTTTACAAACGTTTTCTATGAGTGATGCAAAATCGTGAATGTTCCTCTTGCTTCTCATTTTGTATTAAGTAGGGATCAGTCCCCCAAAACGGATTTTGAAATTCTCTCTATGCAAAACATTCCCTATGCTAATGCCATCGATCATTATGTACTTAATGGTCGATACTAGACCGACATTGCCTATGTTGTTTCTTGCCTTAGTAGATTTATGTCTAATCTCGGAATGGTGCATTGGAATGCTTTGAAGTGGTTATTGAGATATTTGAGACATTCATTTGATTATTGCCTTAAATTTTCTAAGTGTGAAAGTGGTGTTGTTTTAAAAAGATATGTGGATTCCAACTATGCAAATGATAAAGATAATAGAAAATCAACAACCTCTTATGTTTTCACTGTGTGGTTCTTGCATTAGTTAGAAATCCCAGTTACAACATATTGTGGCTCTGTCTACTACAGAATCAGAATATGTGGTTGTAACTGAAGCTTTAAAAGAAGTCTTATGCCTAAAAGGACTTGGTTCTGAAATTGGTTTTCTAAAACAAAAGGTTGTTGTATTTTCTGACTCTCAATCTTGTATTCAGCTTTGTAAGAATCCAGTTTTTCATGATAGAACAAAACATATTGATGTTAGGTATCATTTTATAAGGGATATTGTTTCAAAAGGCCTTATCTGTCTTGAAAAAATGGCATCGGAATACAATACAACTGATATGTGTACTAAGTGTCTGCCCCTATCAAAGTTCAAAACCTATTTAAAAATTCTAAATTTTGACACTGGTGATTAGTTACCCGGTTAGTTGCCCTTTATGTTGGGTTTAACAATTACTATGTGTTTCTGTTGAATCCAAAACTGTTGAATTGATATTTGCTCTGTGCTTATGTTAATTCAATGGAGGAACTTGACTTGCTGTGTGCTTGTTGAGATCCTTACTCGATTCTGATTAGCTTGAGTGCTTTCAGAACTTAAGTCCTTCTTAGCTTAAGTGCTAGGAAGGCAATCGGCAATGATGATGACTGGTAATTCCCATTAATGTCTAATTTAATCACACAATGAGCCAAGGTGGAGATTGTTGATAAATGTGACCCATTGTTCTATTAACCTGGCCCAAAATTGCAGCCCAATACCTAAAGCCACTAGCCCAACCATTTAGCCCATGTGTTGACTAGGGTCTGTGAGTCGGACCTTTGGGCTTGATCTAGTCCGTTGATTTCTGTTTAATCTGAGCCGTTGATATGTGCCTATTTAATGGTACTTTCCTGAAACCCTAATTCGTTATCTTACTTGTTGTTTCTCTCTCATCTCTCAAACTCTCTCGATTCTTCTCTTGCTTTGTTCTATTCTCTCTCTCTAAAACTCCAGTCTCTTGTTGGATTGGTTTGGGGTTTTCTATTTGTGAGAGGTGAGATCTTAGTGTTTGTTGTCTTCTTCACCAACTCTGTGTACAAGATCCTTCTTCTGAGTGGATTAGGGTTTTGGGTGGTTCGATTCAGATCCGGGGTTCCTAAGGTTTTCTGGGTTTGAGGCTATAAGGTTTAAGTATTGTGGCGAGGCTTTTGTGGCTTCTTCCTTGGTTCTCTGGGTTGTGATTCGTGGTGACAGTTCATTCTAGGGTTTACCAGTCCCTGAGCCGAATCTTTCTATATTCGGATCTTAGGAATGTATCCCTTTACAGTTGTGTTATATTTTACTTGTAACTGTAATTTCATTCCTTGTACTTTAATTTCTTGCAAAGTGTCTAGAGTACAGTTTTGTATTAATAAGCTTATTGAGTCTGTAATTTGTTCCTTTTGGTACTACGTGTATCGATCTATTGAGGCAGATAGATACCCAATAGTAGCGTCTACGCATACTGAGGTTCTTTCTTTGCTAAGCAACGGGTCGAGGTTTCCACCATCTTTAACCGAACTAGTGAAGATCATGGGTTAACAATATATTATTGTTAGGTCGTATGCACAGTTGTTGCTGCAGTTCACATCAGTTGGTAATCAGAGCCATCTAGCAAGGTTAAATCTATCCTTGTTTTATTTTATTTTCTAGATTTTCTTTGTTATCCATAAACCCTAGTTCTCCAAGGGTTACCAAAAAAATTCAAAAATTCAAAAAAAAACGAGGGAGTTTATTTCATGAGTTGGGTGTTACACGAGCGTATACACGTGAGGAAGTGATTTAAACATGACTGAGGAAAAATGCAAACAACATATTTGGGTAACAAGCTGGATATGGAGGCGATAACGAACATGGTTAAGAAAATATATTTGAGACATAGGGGGATCCTAGGGAGGCGCCGAGAATCGAGGTTCCTGCTACTAGGGCGCGGAGGCCTAGGAGGTTCGAGTTAGAGGAGTGGGCGGATGAGATTGATGATTTTGATTCCCAAAGGGAGCAAAATTACAACCTGGGTAGAGGTCGGCGCGGAAATAGGGGGACGTGAGTATGGCATTTGAGTAACATCAAAATGCAAATCCCCTGCGTCCAAGGAAAGAGTGATCCCACGCCTATTTGGATTGGGAGAGGAAAATCGAGAACGTGTTCGATCGCCAAAATTATTCTCAATTGAAAAAGGTTAAATTGGCGTCAACTGAATTCTCAGACTACGCAAGTATTTGGTGGGATCAATTAATGGTCTCAAGGAGGAGAAGCAGCGAGCGGCCCGTTTCCACATGGGAGGAGATGAGGAGTTTGATGCGACGTCGTTTTGTACCAAATCATTATTACTGAGGCGTCTATCAAAGGTTTCAGAGATTGACACATGGGTCGAAAGAGCGAGAGGATTATCATAAAGAGATGGAGATGTTGATGGCAAGGGCGAATATCAAAGAAGATCAGGAGGTTACTATGGCGAGGTTTATCGCGGGGTTGAATACTCCTATAGCGGATGTCGCCGACTTACATCATTGTGTCAATCTCGAGGAGATGGTGCACATGGCGGTGAAAGTTGAGCAAAGACTCAAGAGGAGGGGATTTACACGGCAAAATCCCAACACTAGCACAAAGATTGGGCTTCAAATATTCCTGCGATGGATGATGCACGTTTTTCACAATAGCCCAAAGTTGTGGAGAACAAGACAGACTCAGACAAGACAAAACCATCAGGTAAATTTGACCTCTCTATTTCCCGCACTAGGGACATTGAGTGTTTTAAATGTCATGGGAGGGATCATAGAGCTAGTGAATGTCCGAATAGAAGAGTGATGGTGATTCGGGTTAATGGTGATGTGGAGTCCGAAAGCGAAGATGATCATGATAATCCTGTGGAGGAGGGTAAAGAGGTAGTTAAGCCGATGAAGGGCGATGTGTTATCACTAGTGTCGCGTAGAGTTTTGAATATGCAACCAAAGTTAATTGATCATGAGCAACGAGAAAATATTTTTCACACTAGATGCTTAGATAAGGATAAAGTGTGTAGTATGATCATTGATGGATGTAGTTGTATAAACGTGGCTAGTGCGAAATTGGTGGAGAAGTTGGAGATTCCTACACTTGAACATCCGTGAACCGTATACACTACAATGGTTCAATGATTGTGGCGAGGTGCGAGTTAATAAAAGAGTGTTGGTGTCTTTTCAAATTGGGGTTATAAGGATGATATATTATGTTATGTGGTGCCAATGCGGGCTTGTCATATCTTGTTGGGTAGGCCATGGAAATTTGATAAGTAGTTGTGCATGATGGATATCCTAATTGCTATAATTTTGAGCATGAGCGAAGAAAGTTCATACTTTCATCTCTTACACCTGCAGAAATCTATGATGATCATGTGAGGATGAGAGTTTGTGAGTCAAAAGAAAAAGAGTGTTCGGAAAGTGAGCAAAAGAAAGAAATAAAAGCCGAGAAAAATGAGAGCTTGAGTGAAAATAAAAATAGAGAGCTTGAGAGTTTGGCCAAGGGTAGTTGTGAGATTCGAGAGATGGCCAAAAAAAGGAGAGTACAAATTTCAAGTGGGCCAAAAATATGGGGGAAAGGCCAATGAGGTAAAAACAAGAGAGAAAATTTGTGCTTATGATTAAGAAGAGAGACATTAGGCGAGAGTTTTTGAATGCTAAAATATTTGATAATATTTTGCCTAGTTCTATTGTTTCTCATGTGCAGGGATTTGGTCAACTGGATGAATGTGCGTGCCGTTTCACATTTGATCCGGGTGGAGTGATATAATTGTTCAACCTTTGGGGTCAAACGTTTGGATTCGAGGACGAATCTCTTTCAAGAGGAGGGGAATAATGATAATCCTGTCACGAAGGATCCGGGCAACACCAAATGCAAGTTATCTCGAGTTCTTGAAGACTATGTAATTGAGTTCTTGAGTTCTTGTATTTGTTTATCATAGATTAGGTGTTTATTTTCATTATTTTGAGTCGTTTGAGTGTCCAAGTGGATGTTAGAGGCCAACTATATTGAGTTTAGAGTCATATTAGTTAATCATGTGTCGAAAGGAAGCATTGATGGTCGAACAGCAAGAGGACTCCTTCAAAAACGTCCAAGCGCGTCAACAGTTTTCAGCACTGGCATGGTTTAGTATTTTAGCCATAACTTTTGCTACAAAATTGATATTGAGATGATTCAAGATGTTACGGAAAGCTAAGAGAAAGGGATACAACATTAATGAAGACCCCAGGAGCTACTTCGGACTCAAACAGACGAAATAGAGTCCAACATGGAATGGCCGTGTTCACACAACATGGTCGTGTTCGGGAGCCGCGTTTTTGAGTTTTGACCAATTTTTATTTCCTTTTCTGATTTTTAAGTTGTTTCCTAGTTGGTTTAAGGTTTGTTTTGGTTTAGGATTTGTTTTGAGTCGCCTATATAAGGCAAACATTTGTTTATTTTTCATAAGAACTTTGATATTGAATATTGAATTGAGATTATTCTCTCCAACCCTTTGGGTTTTTCCAAGAGCTTCAAGATTGTTCATCTTGTTGCGAAATCGGACTTATCAAACAAACTTACGCATTTATTTGTGGCGTCTACGCATACCGAGGTTCTTGCTTTGTAAAGCAACGAGCCAAGGTTTCCACCATCTTTAACCGAACTAGTGAACATATTGGGTTAACAACATATTGTTGTTGGGTCGTATGCACAGTTGTTGCTGCGGTTCACATCATTAACACTCATCAGGCCTGATATTGCATTCACTATCAATAAACTTAGCCAATTTCTCCACCAACCGACAGTAAATCAGTGGCTTACTTGTAAACATCTCTTAAGATATTTGAGAGGTACTATGCATCTAGGTGAGTTTACTTCTGCCAAACGTATGTTCTTGAGGCATTTTCAGATGCTGATTGGCCAGCAGTATTCATGATAGGAAGTCCACATGGGGTCATTTTGTTTTGCTTGAAGGCAATCTTTTGTTATAGAATGCTAAGAAGCAGGGTGTGGTGTCCAGAAGTAGTGCTGAAAGTGAGTATAGGTCCTTGGCAGATACAACAATTGATTTAACTTGGCTACAATCTTTATTAGATGAATTGGATAATAAAACTGAGAAGTCTGCTATCTTATGGTGTGACAACATGAGTGCAGTGGCTATGGCCTCTAACCATGTCTTTCATGCCCGTACGAAGCATATAGAAATTGATGTTCATTTCGTTCGTTGCAAGGTGCTAAGCAAAGACATTGATATTCGATTTATTCCCTCCGAAGAACAACCCGCATACCTCTTTACCAAGCATCTTTCCTCTCCCGGGTTTCAAGTCCTTTGTACCAACCTTCCTCTTTGTTCCTCGTCCCAGCCTATTTCGCAAAATGTTTCTTAGCTAGGATGATTGGGGGAGTATTGTGAACAGTAATAACTGAAAGTAGTTGGTTTCTTCAACTAACAAGCTGAAAACATGTTGTGTATATATATCACCTCAACTCTATCATTCACTATCAATTCAATTCTATATGATTCATTTTGTTGTTTCTGTTAGTTTGTATCTCACCATCTCTTCTCTTGCTTTCTCACTGTTTCTTCCATGCAATTCTCTTTCCTATTGATCACCTGAAGGTTGTATTTTCATAGGGACTCCTATAATTTTCTAATTACTTTCTTTCTCCATTTCTTTTTTTTTTATTTATATCTGGTTTTACTCTGTTTCTTGGTTTTAAATGTACAAATCTTTAACTTTAGATGGAAGATTTATATATGGGACTGCCAATAGAGTTTGAAATTGTTGCATGCATGTAAACATATTAAACTAGTAAATGTAATGAAGTTGGTAAAAGAGGAGGATTTCTTACCCGTTTCTTCTTTCACCTCTCTTACAGCTCCTGAGAACAATTCATCAGACTACCCCATGAACCAAATAATCCAAATTCAGCATTGATACTTATGTTATTTTATGGCATAACAAAATGGAGCTTCCATTTCCGGGTACAATCCTACTTATTGATATAGCCAGTTGGCAATATAGACAGTAGCTACAAGTGCACTTTTAGTTTACTACTAGAATCTGATCCCATAGATCAAAAGCATTACTAAGGTAACATTGTGAAATTGACCTGGGAGTAATTAATTAATTTTAAGTAATTATTGGTGTGCCCGCGCACCCTAGTTGGAAAACAATAATTAATTAAAATTAAATAATTAATTAATTTTAAAGGGTTTAAATAAATTTGGTTCAAAAAGTATAAAGGCCTTGAAGCCCAAGCCCACGGCCCACGACCCGGATCCGGGCTGGGTCGGGCCGAGCCAGCCGGCGGCCGTGCGCGCGTGTGTTTTTTGAACCAAACCCACAAGCATGTTGGTCATCACCCCTTTAAAAACTTTGGTGCTCCAAGGGCCCAAACCCAATCGTTCAACTTGGGATTTATAAATAGAGCATACTTTGGCTTTTCCTCCTATGTGGGATCGAGCTTTGCTCCTTCCCCACATTTTTCATTTTCCATACCAATTTCTAGTTTTAAGTGGCTAATTTATAGCGTTAATTTCTCATTCACCCGGAATTGGTTTTGAGAAATTCCAAATGTCAATCTCATCTACTCACTTAATAGAATTTCAACATATAATTTAATTCTATTTTTCACAAATAGAAATTATTTAAATATTTGGTCAAAATTGGGTCAACACCCAATTTATCAAAACCAAATTCCAATAACTTTGTGTCTAATCATCTGCAAAATTTCTCTCTCTCTCTCTCTCTCTCTCTCTCTCTCTCTCTCTCTCTCTCTCTCTCTCTCTCTCTCTCTCTCTCTCTCTCTCTCTCTGTGTGTGGCCGGATCTGTAATGCAACCTATGTTGGATAAATATTTTTATCGTAATTTTGACGATTTTGTTTAATTGTGTTTACACCAAAACAATATCACTAAATGTTGTCCAAATACTCCAAATTGATTTAAAATATTTTACTAATTTTCCAGAGTGTTACTTGAAGTTTATATTCGACTAAAATTGGACAACACTTGTGTTTTGAGGTCAACCGATTGTCCTGGAGGGCAACCCATACTTGAAGGATATATATATATATTGAAACAGAATCGTCCCCGTAAGTTATTTCAAGGTGGGCGATCGGTCGACCTCCATGGTCGACCGGTCGACCGGTATCTGGGCAAGAAATGATTTTATCTGCTCTCTCTGTTTCTCTTCGGCTCAAAGGGCACCCGACCTATAAGGTGGCTGATCGGTTGAATCCCTGTTCGACCGGTCGAACCCCCACCTGGACCGGTCCAACCCCTTGTTCGTCCTGTGTCTGTTTCTCTAATTCACTTTAAACGTTCGGATTTTCTTAAGGTTGACCGGTCGACCTATGTTATTTTTGATAGCAAAATCTATCCATTAACAGCCATTATCAGCTGCAATTCTTTATCTACTTCTTAACTATTTCTGTAGACCTTGTGATCCTTCTTTTGTAGACAAAAGAGAAGATAGATGAGCCTATATTGGAGTTAAAATTTTGAAGGCTCTCCTATAAATAGGTGAAGGCTTTGAAGGATCAAAAACAAGACAATACTCTACAACACAACAAGAGAAATCACAAACAAATACACTGTTCTTCAATTTCAATATTCTTGTTGTAATATCCTAAATTTTTTCACTTGCACATCTTGAGGTCTAGGCTTGATTCTTGATTACACTTGCACTTTAAAGTTGTATACTTCCTTATCGAGTTGTAATTTTGAATTTGTGTTCATCATCCAAACACAAGAAATCCTTGTGAATATTCTTTTGGTAATAATACATTTGGTTGATTTGATGGAAAAGCTTGGTGCTTTTCGTGTTGAAGAGTTTGGTACTCTTCGAAGTGAAGATGAGTTTGGTGCTTTTCAAGTTGGAAGATTGTGGTAATCTTCATAATGTGCCGCTGCAAGAAGATTACGGTAATCTTCTAGGGAGATTGTGGTAATCTTCAAAGAGATGTTGTAAGAAGAGTGTGGTACTCTTCAAGGTGATGTTGTAATAGTTTTGGTAACTATTTATAAAATTCTTTTTCTTTTTGAAATCCATCCCGGAAATACTGGGGTGGTAGAGGATTAGGCCCTAGGTGGGTTGAACCTCTATAAATCAACATGTGTTGTTTACTTTCCGGCACTTTCATTCTTGTCATCTTTCTTTCATTCGAAAAAGAGGGCCTAATCGGGAAAATAGGGATAATCTATTCACCCCTCTCTAGATTATCGTAGCCACTTGGACTTACAACATAAGCCTATAAAAGACTACCATAATAATTATTGTTCAATACATTTTTACATTTTATTATGTAAAATATCCAAAAATAAATTAAAACTTTAGAAAGGAGAAAAAAAAGGGAAAGAAAAGAATTGATTATATATATCTATATTTGAGCTAGTTTATACACCTATTAAAAACACTTGTTGAGCTGTCTAAAAATTTAAAAATTATGTTCACTAATTAATTGAGGCATCGTTGAAATTTTAAACAAAAAAATTACTATATAAGTTAGTTTAATAAATAAAATGAGAGTGTCAATTGATTTCTTAATAATAATATCATTCTACTCTTATCATGATTTTTGTGAAACTATCTTATAACATAAACGAATGAACAATAATCGTTCTATTGTTTGAGATTAAAAAACATTGCATAAATTATAAACAAATAAATAATATTTCTTTTATGTAATAAGCTTTTACTTATTATATATTCCAAAAACTATGTACAATATAACATTTAAATTATATATATAATATAAAGAATCTATTTACAATTATATATACATAAATATTTAAGATTAAAATATTTTAGGCATTTCATGTAAAATTTGTACAATGGATTGTTTTAAAAACACAGAACACATAAATATGTACAATTATATATATATATATATATATGTGTGTGTGTGTGTGTGTGTGTGTGTGTGTGTGTGTGTGTGCATGTGTGTGAAAAACTTATATATTCATTCACGTTTCTATAAGATAATTTTTATCAGCAAGTGTTTGTGGTATTTTATCATCACATATAGGGTGAGAATCGAACAAAACTATGTTGATTACAATGGTACAGAAACGGGAAAAACCTTCTAGATGGCTTACAAGCCTTGAATGGACGGCAACTTCAGAAATATGAATCTAACATAACTTTAAAGCCGAGTAGAAGAAGGTCTTTGTCCGCAAGCTAAATACGGGTCAGCTAGTGCTCACAGTTTGAAGTAATGTCCACAAAGATAAGACGGCTTACGCGAGATGTGTTATCAATACCTGTGGTAACACCCACTTAACAAACTGTGAATAATCTGTATATTGTCTAACTTTCTGTCTAATCCTCTGCAAAATATGTCTAACTCTCTCTGACCAAATCTGCAATGCAACCTAAGCCTATAAAAGGCCACCATTGTCAACACATACAAGCTATTAATGATAGTGAGTGGGCATAATCTGTTTAACTCATTCTAACCGAATCAGCAATGGAACCAAAGCCTCCGAAAGGCCATTATTCCCAACACATGCTGGAGATAATGATATAGAGTGGGATATTAAACCAGATGTAACTTCCAGGGATTACAAGCCACCTCATGTGACAAAACAAACTGAACCTGAAAACCGAGTCCAAACAGTCGGGCCGTGGCACAAGCCCTGGCCCTGGTCGAGTTGGCATGCATGCGCGCGTGTGGCTCACTTGTTGCCATCCACTTGTATTATAATATATACAACTTATAACACCTTATAGTATATAAACTAGGATAACCAATGTTTTGTTTTCAATGTGGGATTAGAATTCAACTTCCGTTACATAATGCACATTTGCATGGCCAATTTCGTCTATTAATTAATCATTCACTAAAATTTGATTTTGAGAACTAAAAAATACTACAATCCACTCAGAATGTAGTTGAACAATATACAATTTAATTTCTCCAAAAATTAATATTTGGCCACCGAAAATTTGGTCAAAGTTGGCCCGATGTTTATTTTTTCAAAACCAAATTTTCAATAAAACCTCAAGAGATAATATTGCATCCGAAAATGTAGCTTGTGGTTTTGAACTTTCCGTAATCAATGCATTGGATACACTGGTGACTTAGCGGACACAATGCCTTGAAATATTCAACTGAAATAATCCCTCAAGACACAATAAAGTCTCAATACCTTATGTTTTCACGTTTTATGTCCGTTTAAGCTATGGACACCTTTTTGGATTCATAAGTATTACTTTGAAGCGGCCCGCACTTATCACTTATATAGGTGATCTTCTATCCGAGTATAATGTCATATGCAACTTCATCGAGGTGTAGTAATCACTAAAAGTCAGATGACTTAACCTGATAACAACAGTGCAAATGTTTTAACACTTGACATTGATTTTTAGGGATGTGTTGAAATATTGTTTGCAAGTGTTACAAAGTAGCCTTCATAGCTTAGTTTTCCGATTGAACCAGTTTTTAGGATCTCCGATCATCATGGTTGGATTACTACAATGATGGTTATTTTCAGTTTGTGGACTTTAACAAGTCCATTCCCTCTAGTAATTTACTAAATTGATCTCAATTTAGCCCTTTCACAAAAGAGTAAGCTAAATTATCTTTTGACTTCACGTAGTCAAATAACATCACACTATTTAAGATCAATTCAAGAAGGTGGAGGAATTGTCATCCATAGACAGATCAAGACTGGATTCGGGTACCTAATTCTTCTGAGAAATTAGGAGACCATGCCCATTTTTATAAATAAAAGTGTTCTGATTCTCAAAAACAACTTTAATATAAAAACATGACTTCAATAAAAACATCAATAAGAAAAATATATTCAAGTTGATAATTTATTTTATTCTTCATCCAACATTGTCATATCTCCACCTTAACTCTTCAATCTGAAAAATTATGAAAATGATCGGGTGAGCTTCCTGTGACACCCCACTTCCAGATAACTCTGTAATATCATCACAGTGAAAATAATGGAATAGTTGAGATTTCGATAATATCATTCTTTTTTATATTAATAATAGCATTGTTACTAATTAAGAACTTATTTAATTAATTAATCATTATTTCATAAGAATCTCAAATTTATTCAAGAGACACTTAGCCACATTAAAAATAGTATTTCACATTTCAACATCCCGCTTATTAATTTATGTAGTAGCTACAAAGAAACTGCCGTTTCAACAGACTTTCGATTTGCAAAGACTTTTGTAGCATTGTGCATCACCGCTTCAACAACTTTTGATTTGTAGCATTTTGTAGCGATTGTGCAAAGATCTCGCTTATTATTCTCGCAGTTTGTGCAATGTACCGCTTCATCACTTAAATTGATTTGTAGCGGCTTCTATTGCGTGCGCCACTACACAAATGGGCTTTTTGAAAACTATTAATATAATGTTTCTATTGTTTTTCGATTTATTGGGTAATCAATAAAGTTCAGTTCTCTTTCATATTTGTAAATATATTACATATTCACATCTTCGTATTATTCCTATTTATTTCCAATACCGTCACGACCTCGTAGTAAGTCGCCATTGTGAGTCATCTCTAGGAGTCAATGTTGGAATCGAATCTAGCAGGGATTAGTGCCTTGATTGCACCTGTCCAAGCAAAGATCCGAACTAAAAGGGGGTAAAATGTCATTTTCCTAAAGAAATTAGTTTTGCTCATTAGCTATTTCACGAACTTCATGACATTAAACTGTTTTATAAAGATAAGTTATTATTTGTATTTTAGATAATAACTCTTGACGAGCCTAAGTTAATGAATATGTGGATATGTAATTTATTGGATATTATTTTGTTTTACGGTATAATAAAATTAGGCGTGACAATTATGGTATCAGAGCTTGGGTGTAAAGGAACTAAACCTAAGCTAAACCAGGATAGGGTCTTTGACCTGTGATGGGTTAGTGGTACTAGATAGACTTAAGATTTGATCTGAATAACAATTTAGACATATTTGATTGATTGGATAGTATACCAACTTAAGCATAACTGTTTTATTGGGTTCACGTGACACATTCGACACAGAATCATTACTGCTTGACTGGGTTGGCGTATCACTTTCGACTTGCAACTATTCTAGGAGGGAATTTGGGGGTCAAATTCTTTTAAAGAGGGGAGAGTGTGACACCCCCACTATAAGTCCAAGCGGCTACGATAATCTAGAGGGGGGGTGAATAGATTATCTCCATCTTTTCGATTATGCCCTCTTTTTTGAAACAAATACGCCAAGACAATAATAAAGGTGCGGGAAGTAAACAACACGCGTCGATTTAAAGAGGTTCAACCCACCTAGGGCCTAATCCTCTACCACCCCAAAGATATCCGGGATGGATTTCAAAGAAAAAGAATTTTATTAATTACCACAATTAATACAAATTCAACTTACAACACCTTGAAGAGCACCACACTCTTCTTCAACACCACCTTTGGAGATTACCACAATCTCCCTTTGAAGATTACCACAATCTTCCTTCAACGGCACCTTTGAAGATCACCACAATCTTCAATCTTGAAGAATACCAAATTCTTCAACACCTCAAGAGCACCACACTCTTGAAACACCTATCACCTAGATCACCCAAGTGTATTCTTTCCACAAGAATACTCACAAGGATGTCTTGTGTTGAATGATGACAAAAATCAAGATTACAACTCAATAATGAATATTACAATTTGAGTGCAAGTGTAATCAAGAAATAAAGCCAAGACCTCAAGATGTGAAAGTGAAATACTTAGGCTATAAATACAACAAGAGTGTTGAATATGAAAGCTTGGAAATTTGCAAATTCCTTGTTGTGTATTTGCTTGTGTTGTCATATTGTGTCTTCAATTCATCCTCTATTTATAGGGAAGTCTTCACCAACATAGGCTCCTTCCTCTTCACTTTTGTCTACAAAAAGAGGATCACAAGATGTAGAAATATTGTACAAAATAGAAAAACAAATCTTCTGTCAATATGTTCAACGGTACAAATTTTGTTGTCAAAAGATTACGGCCGACGGTTGCCCTGTTTAAGATTTCAACGTTTTGAAAAAATAGTGCGATCCGGTACAAGTCGGCCAGGGTCGGCCGTCGGCCGGGGTGTGACCGGGTCGCCCTAGGGTGTGCGGCTGGTCGACCTCACCTTGACCGGTCCCCCTCCTCCTTTTTCAAGTTCGTATGTTCTGTTTCGTGTTTTCTTTCCTTCAGGTACCGGTCGACGCTTTGGGCGACCGGTCGACCTCCAATTTGAAATGTTGTCCGATTTTTATCAAAAATAAACTTCAAGAAATACTCCAAAAAATTAGTAAAAACATTTTAAATCAATTGGAAGTATTTGGACAACATTTACAAACATTGTTTTGGTGTAAAAAAACCAATATAAACAAAATCATCAAAAGTGTTGTCCAATTTTAATCAAATTAAAAACTCTAAGAAATACTCCAAAAATTAGTAAAAACATTTTAAATCATTTAGGAGTATTTGGACAACATATAAAAATATTGTTTTGGTATAAAAACTAATTTAAACAAAATCATCAAAATCTTTGATAAAAACATTTATCTAACACCCACTTCCAGATAACTCTGTAATATCATCACAGTGAAAATAATTGAATAGTTGAGATTTCAAAAATATCATTTTTTATACTAATTATACCATTGTTACTAATTAAGAACTTATTTAATTAGTTAATTCTTATTTCATAAGAATCTCAAATTTATTCAGTAGACACTTAGCCACATTAAAAATAGTATTTCTGTTCAACATCCTGCTTATAAATTTATACGGCGTTAGTTGTACAATGTACCGCTTCAAAGCTTTTTGTAGAATTTGTGCTGGCAAATACCGCTTTAGCAACTTTTGATTTGCGGCTTTTATAGCATTGTGCAACAACTCGCTTATTATTCTACAAAGCTGTGCAAATGTACCGCTTCATCGATTAAATTGATTTGAAAAATGCTTTCTATTGCGCCGCTTTACTACACAGCCGAAGATTTTTGAAAACTATAAATAGAATGTTTCTATTATTTTTCAGTTCATTGGGAAATCAATAACCTTCAGTTCTCTTTCATATTTGTAAATATATTACATATTCACATCTTCGTATTATTCCTATTTATTTCCAATACCGTCATGACCTCGTAGTAAATCGCCATAGTGAGTCATCTCTAGGAGTCAATGTCGGAATCGAATCTAGCAGGGATTAGTGCCTTGATTGCATCTGCCCAAGCGAAGATCTGAACCAAAAGGGGGTAAAATGTCATTTTCCTAAAAAAATTAGTTTTGCGCATTAGCTATTTCACGAACTTCATGACATTAAACTGTTTTGTAAAGATAAGTTAATAGTAACTCTGTGAAACTGGATTCATAGACTTCCACTGTATTTATGATTTTTAATTATTTATATTTTAAATAATAACTCTTGACGAGCCTAAGTTAATGAATATGTGGAGATGTAATTTATTGGGTATTATTTTGTTTTACGATATAATAAAATTGGAGCGTGACACTTCCACTTGTTGAAAATTATAAAAAAAATTCTCGATTTACATGTCCTAAATACATATTTGATTTGTTTCTCTAATTAGCATGATTTGATTTGGTTTTCCCTTTTGTAAAATTGACTTTCCTTCATTCTTGTAAATCAATAAGAAATTAAATCCGCCATAGACCTGCACAAAAGGGAGCCCATAGGGTTGCTCCGACGTATCCTCTCCGACGCTCAAGTCAGAAGTGTGCTCAACACGAAAAGATGTAAAAAATAATATGAGAGTAAAATAGAGTGATTAGGGTTAGAATGAACATGTAACAAGGTATTTTTAGCTTTGCCCTAATTAGAGTTTCCGTAAAATCCGGAGTTTATTATGATTCTTGTAACATAATATGATTAGTGTAAGATCAACCATTACAGAGAGTTGTTAAAACAGCTCAACAGGTAGAGATAATATTGACTGCCTCAGATCATCACCTCAATTATACTGAAGTTTTCAAGCCAACTACTTTGACCTAAGAGAGGTCAGAGTTCGGCATCTTAAAGGTCTTTACTGGAAAGTGTATCACTTCACTTAAACCAGCTCGGCTCATTATCAAGGTTCTTCAGTTCATCCCATACACAAAACTCTTCAGTTCGGCCCATTACCAGAGCTCTTCAGTTCGGCCCTTTATCAAAGCTCTTTAGTTCAGCCCATACACAGAGCTCTTCGTTTCATGAGGTCGGACTATTTTAGTCCTTATCAATAACAAAAACAAAACTAATATGAACAATAAGCAACATATATAAGACGTGTTTGTTTCTCCTAGGGAGAAAATTATGTTTTTATCAGTCAATGATTTCCGAAAAGATTTGGCTGGTTTGGCCAATCGATTTGCAATTTATAAAAAAATAAATTTTGAGGCTAAATAAGGATCGGCTGATCATATTTTCACTGGTGGACTATTAGATTTGGGGGAACTTGGTATAAGTTAGGTTTTCTCACTTTAATTAATTAATATGGACAACTCACAAATGACATGTATTTCATCATGACCATATGACTGAACTTTTAAAATAGTGATTGTAATAATCCTTTTGTTTTAACTGGCATATTGCTTTTTTAGTCCTCTAAGTAGTCGTCTTCAGAGATTTGGTTCTCGCTTTTTTTGATTTTGATATTTTGTCCATTAAGTGAGCTATTTTCAGACGTTTAGTCCAGTCACCGCCTATATGAGATAACTATGTATAAATTTTAAAAATATTTTAGAAAAATAGTCCAACCACCGCCTGTTCTGATGTTTCTTTGTTGTTTCAATGTAGTTTTCGATGTTTAAATACAGTTTTACCTATTTTTAACTCTTTTTGCTCATATGATATTTTCTATGTTGTGTTTGGTTTGTTTCTATATTGCTTAGGTTCGTTTCTATATTGCTTTCTGGTTGTTTCCAAGTTTTTTTTTATGTTTTCATGCATTGGATCAAAAATTGAATTGTATTTTTTTATTCATGTTGTTTCTAAAATATTTTTAATTTATTTTGTTTTAATATGTGTTATTTTATGTGTATATTTCTTGATTTTTTATAAGACTTTGAGTATAAAATAAATTATTTAACGAGGACAAAATTTATTTTTTCACTAAAAGTTTATTAAAAGAAGCATGATTGAAACATGTTAGAAACAATTATGAAACAAAGCGAAAAAAAGTCCGAAAATTTTGGCGGAAGCGTTAAGTTGTGTAAAAAAAGGGGGGACCATAAATTTGAGTAAAATAGTACCGCGAAGCATAAAAGGCTGACATTGTCTTTAAAAGGTGGGGCATTTATGTGAATTGCCCAAAAGTTTAGGTGTATAGAAAAAGTGGGCAACTCATGTCGTAGAAAGATATGAATAGTATTTAAAAGGCCCAATTAATAGGCCATGGAACCCTATACAGCTCTCTATTCTAGCCCAAACCAATTGGCCTACAACGAGCCCATTGAAACGCTGTCGTTTAGATTCGATATTCAGATTTCTCTGATTTTACAAATTCGTCGGTTTCTCCACATCAATCTCTGCAGAAAAAAGCTCAAAAAGGTGCCATTCTTTTTCTTTCTATTTTGTGTGCGTATAACATTGTACATATGTATGTTTATATGAGCATGTATTAATTTGTAGTTATATAACTTTGTAGATATGATTTCTTTCTGGTCGCTTATCAATTTCAGATATATTGCATTGGGGATTTGAGGTTGCGGTTGTTGATAAAAGCTTGGATTTTACATATTTGCCAATCCGCTTACCTTAAATTTGTAAATTCAACATGAAACCAAATATGAAAATCTCCAGAACCGCCGGTGATTCATTGCCGGAAAAATCATCGGCTAAAATTGTTGCTTCCATTGATGATCTATTAACAGAGATTTTTGTACGCCTCCCTTTGAACTCACTTATTCACTTCAAATCAGTCTCCAAGCACTGGGATTCTCTCATCTCAAATCTCGGAATCTATCATTTGCGCAATCCCGAACCAAATCCCGCTGTTGGCCTCATCTTTCAATGTCGCAACGCGACAGATCATCCGCATGTTCTCTTTTTCAACAAATCAATCAGAAAACTGAATTTCACCAAAGACTTTTGTCCTCGGGGCATCACAATCTTGGACTCTTGCTACGGACTTTTAGTCTGTCACAGCAATAAGAGGCGCGGGATATACTATATCTTCAACCCGACAACAAATAAGTATTCGACAATTCCAACGGAGCCATTGGATACAGGATAGTGTGCGTGGGATGATCTTGGCTTTTGATCCCTCCAAGTCTCCTCATTATAAAGTTGTTTGTGTTTTGGGATTGGGAGATGTGATGGATCAATATAAGTTTGAGGTTTACTCGTCTAAAACAAGTTCTTGGAGGAAATACGGTGAGCCTTTCACAGCTGAAGTGAATTTCCAAAATGGGGTATATTGGAATGGATCCATCCATTGGATCAGCTTTAGTAAGACTGGAAAATCTTTTTATTTGAATCCTGATGATGATGCTCGGATGCCTAAGGTAATGCCAACGCCGCCTAGGCAGGATATGATATCGACAGACAAGTATTACTTTGGGGAATCGTGTGATCACTTGCATTTCATTGGAAGCATTAAGACATGGAAAGAGATAATCAACGTGTACGAGATGAGAAGGGATTATTCTGAATGGTTTGTCAAGTACACAGTTGATCTTTCGTTCAACTCATATTATATTGGCAACTCATTTCCTATATGTACTCTGGTTCGGGGTAAGAAAGACGACGACACTTTCTTGATTTTGCGGACCATGAGGAGAATTATACGATACAATCTTGCTTGCGGGACTTTTGTAATCATAGATGAGCTTGACACTATTGAACATCGTGCCAGATTTCGTGCTGAGTTTTCATTTCAATACATCGAGTGCCTCAGTTCTGTATAGTTTGCTAATTACCTGTTATTTATAGTTTAACTAAAACACTTTGGATTGTTTGTTTTCAGATTATGCATTATCCTTGCAATACAATCAGTGCCCCTGTTCTGTCTAGTTTGCTGAATTTCCATTGCATTACATTCAATGAAAAAGCTTATCTGATATACAGAAGAATTCTGGGTATCGTTAATTTTATGCCTCCTAGTCGAAGAAAGTTAGGCAACTCATGCTTTGAATATTGTTCTTAAAATTTTGGGACAAATGCAAAATTAGTACCGTAAGTTTTGAAATTGCAATTTTGGTCTAACAAAACATTTTGGGTCCCATCTCCTTTCAAGATTTATTATTCGATTGTGTTCCTACTTTCAATCTATTTCTTATTTTTATTTTTAATTTTAGTTTCTTCAATTTAGTTTAACTTCATGTTTTATTGCTGGTCTTTGCCTAGAATTCATGTTAAAGAAAATCGAACTGAATACTTCTCGTTGCGGTTGTAATGCTATACCAACTGATCTTCTCTAGGATGTCGAGCAAGTGGAATACCCAAAATGAGTTGTGTATCACTTTCCGAATAAGCCCTTAAGAAACTTACCCTCTCTTTTGATACCACATAAATAACTCCATTTGATCCAATGGACACTATCATATCCCTGATTTCCCCACCAAAAAGAAGTAATAAGTGACTCAATATCCCTAGTAAGAGTTTTTGGGATCTTGAAACAACCCTTGCATAACTAGGGATAGATTGAAGAACGGCTTTCACGAGATTTCCTTACCTGCTCGGGAAAGAAATTTTTCGTTGTATCCTTGAACCCAATTCCACACCGCCTCACGCAAATTATTATAACACTCTTTTTTCAAACAAAATAATATTTAGGGATAATTACAAAAAGTACCCCTAAGGTTTGACCTAATTACAAAAAAAACCCAGTTAACTTTAAAACTAACAAAAAGTACCCCTGAGGTTTGAAATATATTTCAATATCCCCCTTCATATTTGTAAAATTATTGCATATTACCCCTTAATTTTAACACTAAATCAAACCTCAGGGGTACTTTTTGTTAGTTTTAAAGTTAGTTGGGTTTTTATGTAATTAGGTCAAACCTCAGGGGTACTTTTTGTAATTATCCCTAATATTTATTCAAGCTACCGAAGGTATGTCAAAATATATTTTTTTAATAAGTTGGGAGTACTGGTTCGAAAGGAGGAGTTGAATTTCAAAGAAACTGAAAGATAGCGGGTAGGGATGACAAAATTCCCATGGGAAACCATCCCCATTGGTAACCGAATAAAATGAGACGGAGAATCCCCTGTTAATTCGGGAATGAGAGCGGGGATGGTGATTACCCGCTTTATAAAACCGGGGATGAGATGAGGATGATATTTATATCCCCCATCCCTGATTAGATAAAACGGGAATTCCCCATCCTCGTGCCCGTTCACCGAAATATATATATATATATATATAGGAATAGGATCAAATGAGACCACATCATTAGAGTGAGACAATATGGACTAATCATGTCCACAAATCTGTAATTTTAGATGGTTGAGATTTACCCAATTTAATAGTATCTTTTAATTAATTTTAAATATGTAAAGGGCAATATTGTAATTGTATAATTACACCAAATCAAAATCTGTTGAAACCCGCCGCTGAAAAACGTCTCCCACCGTGAAAACTTGAGATTCTCTACTTGCTCCTCGAGATCTGATAGGCGTTGGCGATCATGTCCCTCGGCAAATCTCTCATGGCGGAGGTTCGACCGCTGAGTGTGTTCATCATGGCATTGTCATTCGTGTTGAATTCCACCCACTCGCAGCCCTGTTCTCCGACCTGCTTCACCAATGCGAAATTTTGTGGCACCACCACCTTTGTCCTCGCGGACTTGGCCGTCGAACACCGCTTGGCAGCGGTGGTTCACTACTTGCATACGCAACTCGCCGCATGTGATGTAGATTATGCTGTGGGCGTTCACGAAGCAGTGTGGCGCCATTATTGCGTTCTGAAAATTATACAAGAATTTTTTAGATGATTTACGTATTTAGGAAATTCAAAATGGATTATTTCAAAAGTTACCCTTAGGTTTGATCTAATTACAAAAAAAATTAATTTATCCTATAAAATTATAAGCTCTGTAGTTTTTCTCTACTTAATTCATTTTTGGGGTTTAAGAATAAAGGACATGATTGGAGGATTGGTGAAGAAGATGATGTTGACGTGGAGAAAATGAGGGCCTACGAGGAGGCAGTTAGGATTACTGTATACTTATATGTTTTTCGATTTATACCTATATAAGTAGTTAATTTTTTATGTATGTATTTATGTTGTTGTATACTTATATTTTTTGTTGTATACTTATATGTGTTTCGTTGTATACTTATATGTGTTTTATTGTATACTTATTTTTTTTGTTTGACAATTGTAATAAACAGTACAAATATGTTAAATATACAACATAATAGTATTAAATATACAGTAAATATATGTTAAATATACAGTACCATAATGAACATAATTCTCTCTCTCTCTCTCTCTCTCTCTCTCTCTCTCTCTCTCTCTCTCTCTCTCTCTCTCTCTCTCTCTCTATAAATGATTTACTTAATTCACGGTCCCCACATGTTAATGAGTGTGATTCTCTCTATATATATATATATATAATTGATACTTTAACACACGGTCCCCACATATTTTTGTTTGACCGTTTTAATATGCAGTAAAATTATGTTAAACATACAATAAAATAGTGTTAAGTATACAACAAATCACTGATAAATGTACAACATACTGCATGGCAGAGCACATGCGGGATTTTCTCTCTCCCGGTGCGATTTTCTCTCTCCCACATGATTTTCTCTCTCCTAATAATCGATTCCATATTTGGATGGTCCCCACATGTTTGTTTTGACAAATTTACCCTTTTTGGGATTTAATTAAATGGTTAATGTATTATTATCCCAAATTATTCCTAGCCTTCGATGTAAATGAGGGAGGGTTGCGATTAGTCCACACTACCTCACCATAAAATGTGGTCTCATTGGATCCTCATATATATATATATATGCATATATATATTATTTATATACTATTAATATTAATTATGTTTATATAATTTTATTTTATTAAATCTTAAAATTAAACCTTAAAAATTGTGTGTTTTATATTGTAATGATATTTTATTTTTAAGATTACAAGACTTTGTATTTCGAAAATTATTTTATTTAACTCAATTTGTTAAGGTATTTTACATTGTGGAGTTATTATAAGATTAGTAATTCATGATACTTTTATCTATTTTAATTATTGATTATTTCCAATAATTTCAATTTTTCTTTTTATACCTTTTTTATGAATAAATACAGAACGGAGACCCCAATTACCCGTGGGGACCTTGTTTCCCGAATGGAAATTCCCATCCCCGTACCAGATTCCCAAAACGGATAATGGTATGGGAATGGTATTTGAAATAGTATTCAGGGACGGGGATGGTCTATCGAATACCAGACTCGTCCCCGCCTATTGTCATCCCTAATACCGGGTTCGAACCCCGGGCAACACTCTTATAAAGAGTGGGTGATACCTAGGGATGTAAGTGAACAGAGCATTCGGCAAACAACTTGTGAATATGCTCGGATAATGTTTGTTAATATTTGTTAATTTAGTTAAATGAGCATAAACGAACTCATTTAAAAAACAAACAGAGCTTGAACAATTCTATATTCGTTTACTAAAAGCTTGTGAAAAATCTTGTTTAGTATTCGTTTTATAAATGTTCATGATAATTTCATATAATATTGGTTTTAGACTTGTTCGTGAGCAACTCGTTAAGGGCTTGGCTAATAACTCGATTATTTGAAAAAATTAGAATTAAAAAGATTTTGTTTGAATAAAATTAAAAAGATTTGAAGATCCTACAGTTGGCGGTACATTTGGAGGTAAAGGGTTGGAAGGCATTCTAAATTTGATTGATGTTGGACACAAAAAGAAAACAATACTATTTATCCATATTTATTTTTTGGAATATTCATTACAAGAAAAAATCAATTTACCTATACAAAAATATGTAGGTAAGTATTAAAAAACTGTAAAGTGTAGGTAAATATTTTACCTACAGAATTTAAAACTGTTGGTAAATACCTACAATATTTCTGTATGTAAATATTAAAACTGTCGGTAATCTTTTGGTATTTCTTCGGTATAATTTGGGGAAAAATAATATTTTTACCCTGTAGGTATTCTGTAGTTAACTGTAAAATTTAGTGACAAAATTAGTTCTATAGGTAAATTCTGCTCGTAAACTGATTTTCTTGTAGTGATTTTTTCAACTATTTCTAATCTAGTTTGATAGACTTGTCATTTGTTTGGTAAGTTTCTGTGTGTTTATTTTTTGATAATAATTTATGTGTATTCTCATCCAAAAATTTGAATAAATATTTGTTTGTTTACTGTTCATGGAAAAAGTAATTTATTTTTGTTTATTATTGTTCGCGAACATAATGAACATGGACTCGAAACAAACACGTTCACGAATGTTCACAAACACATTCAAGCATTAAAGAAATTTATCAAGCAGAACACGAACAAATTTTTTAAAATGTGAATCAAGCTCAAGCCAAGCTTGAAAACGTATAAAATTAAATGAATATATGCCATACAAGTTAAAGCTCGGTTCGGCTCGGATCGTTTACAGCCCTAGCTATACCATGTCAAAATATAAGTTGGGTAAACGCATAGTTAAAAAAAAAAAAAAAGATTTGCCATGTTACTCAAATAAAAAAAAATTGATTTTCCATGAGAAAGGATCGAACAGGATATTAATCGGGATCTGGTAGATACACATGATATCAATCCGAAATTAAATTAAAAATATTCAACCGAAATATCTAATCGGTTCTAAATTACCAGATGAGATCTTCTATTCCAGGATGATGTTTCATTTCTTGTTCCACCGCACAGATAATTGACACGTATATAAAAGTTAATATATTAAAACCCCACAATTTAGCCTTGATTTATATACCAAAAATTAATATGGTAACTTCTATACACGTGTCAATCATCTCTGTGGTGGAATAGGAGATCAAACACTATAATGGAATAGAAGATTCCATCCGATAAATTACAGCATAAAACACGGAAATGAATCAATAAAAAAAAATATGATCATAATATTTTATTTAGATTTTTAAATTTCTTTGAATCTTTTAGTAAGTTTTTAAAATTTCACCAATTAAACCATATAACGTCGTTTCGTCGGTATAATTGGACGATAATTTCTCGGTCATCTCTGAATATTGAGAGTGCAGACATGAAACCCAATACCAAAGTCCCCAAAACCACCGGTAATGATTCGTCGGAAACATCATCGGCTGAAATTGTTGCTTCCATTGATGATCTATTAACAGAGATTTTTGTACGCTTCCCTTTGAACTCACTTATTTGCTTCAAATTAGTCTCCAAGCACTGGGATTCTCTCATCTCAAATCCAAGATTGTCTCTTTCGTGCAATCTCGAACCCAATCCGGTGTTGGCCTCATCTTTCAATATCGCAGCATAATTCATCAGGAGAAATTTCCTCGTTGGCGCGCGTGGATTCTCTCTTTTGACAGATCAACAAGTCCACCATTCCGAAAATTGAAGTTACCTAGAAATTCTTCTCCGCCTTGGGAACGAATAGTCCGCGAGACCATCTTGAATTCTCGTAACGGACTATTGGTATGTGGTACCCATGAGATAATGTCCAGTGGATGGAGATACTATATCTGTAATATTCCCACCACCAAAAAGTATTCAAAATATCTAGATGGATACGAAAATGTACGTGGGAGGATCTTGGCATTTGATCCCTCAAAGTCTCCTCATTACAAAGTTGTTTATGTTTTGAGTTTGATATGTGGTAAACGATATACATTTGTGGTTTACTCATCTGAGACAGATTCTTGGAGGAAATACGCAAGCCCTTCATGGCCCAAGTTGATTTCCAAAAGGGGGTATATTGGAATGGATCCATCCATTGGATAAGCATCACTGAGACTGGAAAATCTTTATTATTTCAATCCTGATGATAATGAACAAATGCCTAAGGTAATGCCAACGCCGCCTCTACTGCATTCGACAAGGACAAACAATTATTACTTTGGGGAATCTTGCAATCACTTGCATTTCATTCGTATCTTTTGTATGGTGTCTGAGTTTGATGTGTACGAGATGAAGAATGATTATTCTGAATGGTTTGTCAAGTACAGAGTCGATCTTTCGCATGTTTTTTCACGTGTTGTGGACCACTCATTTTGGTCTGTTCGTGCTTTGATTCGATGTAAGAAAGAGGAGGACTCTTTCTTAGTCTTACATATCATGAGAAGAATCATACGTTACAATCTTGTGTGGAGGACTTTTGAAACCTTACATGAGTTTAATGGTGTGGAACATGATCACTATGACTTTCCCCGTGACTCTCCATTGCAATACATCGAGTCCATAACTTCTGTTTAGTTTTGCTGATTACCTATTATTGTGTTTTCATATTATTAAACGT
Source organism: Rehmannia glutinosa (assembly GCA_016081115.2). Taxonomy (NCBI): domain Eukaryota; kingdom Viridiplantae; phylum Streptophyta; class Magnoliopsida; order Lamiales; family Orobanchaceae; genus Rehmannia; species Rehmannia glutinosa. The sequence continues at coordinate 27,439 of JABTTQ020002830.1, forward strand.
TTTGGTTTTGTTTGGCTTTGAGACAGTGCATTGTACTCTACTTTTCGGGTGTGCATTTATGGTTTTTTTTTAATATTAAGGGGAACTATTATGTGCACTAGATAAACCATGGGGTTTGGCATATTATTCTACAAATCACGCCAACCAATTAAACAACACTAGGCAAGTTTTGTGTGGATACGAACATGAGACCACTTACACCACTAGATTACCCGTGAAGAGTTATTCCTTTTTCTTGTTATAGTGTTAGTTTACTATTCTAATAGTATTAGAGCTGTCAACACGAGACCGACCCGATAAAAAGATTGGGCTTTATTTTTAGAGGCCCGAAAATACTGGCCCGACATTTAATGTGTATTTTCATGAACTGGGCTCCAAAAATAACGCCCCAATCCCAATTTGATTCGGCCCAATCCCAATTTTCCCATGATAGTATCGCCCTGGCCCATTTGACAGCTCTATAGTATATGATACTTTAGCAGATTTGTTCTAGTATATATATTTTTTTAAACAATTCTAGTCCTAGTTGCGTGGAAATTTGTTTTATAGAGTTTTATCATAAAGCTAGTGAGAGGATACCGCATCACAACAGCACTAGGTTCTAGGTGCATCTATCTTTTATATTAGATTGAAACTAGAATAACACCCGTGTTACATGAGATTTATCCAAAGGCAAAATTTTAGTATCATAAATTTAAAAGATTTGATCATCATTTAATTTATCAAACTAATTGTGAGCAAATTTTTTATTTTTGGAATTATATTTTATCTTTTATAATCTTCATTAAATTTGTTATCTTTTAATTTTGTACATATGATTGACATATAGATAAATGTGAAGCGCCATGTGGAATTGAGAGGATGAGAAGTAGGTAAATATCCAAATTTAATGAGGTGATGACATGTGTCAACTTTGTTTTTTTCTTAGTATATAGGCTAGATGATTAGCTTATTTAATTTGATTATCATTTGGCTTGAAATATTAATTTAATTGTGAATATAATTGGTTAGTGGGACAAAACTTCATTTAATAAGAGTATATTAAAATATACGTTGGAGTTAGAATAAATTGAAAATTAAAAGGTACATATAAACCAAATATATTTTTGAAAGATAATATTTTTAAATGATAATGTAGATAAATCATTGATATTTAGATGACTTATTATCTCTTAAATTTGTTATTATCTTTTAAATTTATAATCTTTTAACATCTTTAATTTGTAGATAAGAATGCTACATGTATAATTATGAAGGATTTGGGAGAATGAAGAATTGATATACATGTCAAAATTAATGAAGTGATGATATGTATCAACTTTAATTTTCTGTTTAGTATATAGGGTTGATTGAACGTCGGTACAATAGTTGATATTATTGGGGGGGAAAAAGTGTAATTGGGGCTATAATACTGAAAGTTGAAGCCAACATTGGATTAAGACCTAAAATATTATTAGAAATACCATAAAAACCGCTATCATATTCATAAGGGATAATTATAAAAACTACCCTCGAGGTTTGAACTAACAACAAAAAAATCCATAAATTTTTCAAAATTACAAAAATCCTCTTGTGATTTGATTATACATTACATTTACCCCTTTCATAGGTAAAAATATTTCAACGACCGCTTTATATTTGTAAAATATTACAATTACTGCTTTAAAATAAAATCTCTGTGGGTCTTTGTAATTTTGAAATTTCTTTTTTTTTTTGAAATTACCCCAAACCTTGGGGTAGTTTTTTGTAAATATTCTTATTCATAAAGTAAAAACAAAATGTACTCAGATAGACATGGAATATAATATTAACTAGTCTATTCGGTTGAAATTGTTAAATCACCCATTCCTGTTTAATTGAAGCATAACTTTCTTTTCGACAAAACACCTACTTTCCTTTGTTAATTCCGGGTCATTGAGAGTAGGGCTGAAAACCGAACTAAGCTATTTAATACTTAATTCGAGATCAATTACTAAAAGTTCGTTTGACCTCAGTTCATTAACATATGAACCAAGCTTCAACACATTTTCCCGTTTGATAAGATGTAAAATTCAGCTTGACCTCGACTCGATTAGTAAAAAAAAGAATAAAATATCGCGAAGAAACGTAAATTGCAATGAAAAGAGATAAATCTCAATTTTTTAGTAACATTCAAACCTCCTAAAAATAATAATAAAATAAATATTTATAGGATTAAATTCCTACAATAATAAAACTCCTAATTATTGAAAATTCTTAAAAGATAATAAAATAACCTAATAAACTAATCTTAATAGATAATAATACATCTTTAAATCTTTACCTCTATTATTATATAAAAATATCAAGTTACTTGAGTTCGATTCGTGTTCGGCTCGACTAAAGCTCGTTCGAGCTCGATTCGATTAATAATCAAACCAAGCTCAAACACAACTTTTAAAGATCGATTAAATTCAAACAAGCTTGAACAGACTATTTTCACTCGACTCGACTCATTTGCATCCCTATATGAGAGCGTCCCCTGAGGGACCGTCTCACGGATCTTTAATCCGTGAGATGGATGATCGCTTTTTGACTCCATCACTACAAGAAAATAATCAAATTCCAACAAAATATTTCCAACGAAATAGAAGATTGTTGGAATTTTTAAAATTTCAACGAAAATTTCAATGTTACATTATACCATTGGAAAATTTAAATGAAAATTCCAATGATAAACAAAATCGTTGGTATAAACTGTTGGAATTCCCATTGGAATTTAAAATTTCAACGGATATTCCTACACCACAACAAACCGTTGGAAAATTCCAACACTAATAAAATCGTTGGAATAAACCATCGGAATAACTATTGGATTTTAAATTCCAACAAAAATTACATCGCTAAAACATACCATTGGAAAATTCCAACAAAAATTCCAACGGTACACAAAATGTTGGAATTTCCGTTGGAGTTTTTAAAATTCCAACGAAAATTCCAATGGTACAACGTGTTGTTGGAAAATTCCATTGGAAATTCCAATACAATTGAAAATTTTCAATAGGGGTTAAAAGATTTGATTGTATTATCCATATCAATAAAATATATCTTCTCTTCTGGAGTCAATCATATTAAAATTACATAGTTAAATGTGTTTGACTTGGGACAAATTGATGATGGGTTGGGAAGTTAAAGATATTAGATAATGAGATAAAATAATTGAATATCCAACGGATATATACCATTGGATTAAATTCCAATGGTATAACTCCGTTGGAATAAATGTTGGAGTTTTTTCCAACTATTATATATATTCCAATGGTATAACTTTGTTGGAATTAGTGTTAGAAAAAATGCTGGAATTTTTTTGAACGGTTGTATATTCCAACGGACAAATACCGTTGGACGTACCATTGGAATATTTTTCCATTGGAATTTTCATTGGAATTTTGTCATTCCAATGACCATTTTACCAAAGATGTATTTGTTGTTGGAATTTCCGTTGGAATCGATAATTCCAACGGTAATTAACCAAATTCCAACATATTTGTTTCGTTGAAATTTCCTTATTTTCTTATAGTGCATTGTACCCGGATCCGATATTGTATTCAATTTTTTTTTAAAAAAAAAGGAAACGGTAGCGTGTTGCTTCTCCCCAATCTCAGTTGCAACTCAGTGGAAAGGGAGAAAAATATCGCTCAACACATAATACTTTTTCCCAATCTCAGTTGCAACTCATCAACAACAATATCGATCTCTCAAATCTATCTCAGTAGGTATAGAACACGTATTACTATGTGAATTTTTTTTAATTCTCCATTGATATAGATGTGCTAAATTTCTGCTACAAATTTGAAGTTTCTAACCTACAATGTGTTTGATGGTTTTACTGTGTGAAAAGAGGGGTATAAGCATTGAATAATTGAAACTCATATACTGATACAATATTTCACTGTGTAAATAAAGGGGTATAAGCATTGTTTAACTACAAATAGAGAATGAAGTTCAAAACAATACATTGATACAAGAAGGCGAATATTTGGGTATATTAGTTGTTGTTTCTAGTGATGAAGATGATATAGAAATTATGAAGGTAATATAAATAAGTTATCCTAATTAACTTACTACTTTTGATATTTACATGATTCTTATCGGTTTATAGGTGAACCAATTGTCCCAGATGCCATTATTTCCGAAGATAATATAGTAGAATCAGATGAAGGAATTAGATTTTACTGCAAAAATATTACATTTGATTGGAAAATCTATTTATTTCAATCCTGATGATGAGATGCTTAAAATAATGCCAACACCCCCTACTCCAAATTGTTGGAATTGGTGAAGATATTAAAACTCTGGAGAGTCGTGTGATCGCTTACATTACATTAATATCATTAAATCTGATATATCAATGTGTATGAGATGAAGAGAAATATTTGTTCTGAGTGGTTTGTTAGGTACAAAGTTGATTTTTCAACATATTCATATGTTATCGGCAACCCATTTTCTATATATACTCTGGCTCGGGGTAAGAAAGAAGGCGATGATTTTTTCTTGGTTTTGGTGAATTTGGGAAGAATCGTACGATCAATCTTGTTTACAAGACTTGTGAAACCCTATATGAGTTGGTATATCTGCATACAGGGGCGTAGCCAGGATACTAGACTACTCCTAGCCCGATCAAAAATTCAGAAACCCTTTATATAATTATATTAACAAAAAAAAAATAGAACACAACGTCAAACACATTACGATAAAAATGTTCAACAATCCAAAATATAGTACAAAGCTAAAAAGTAAGTTGAACCCTACGATTTTTTACTTTAGCAAATTCATCCATAAGAGAATCTATATCTATTTTTCTAACAATCTCTCTTTCAATATAAATTGTCAAACTATCACCAAGAAACTCATCATCCATTTTGTTGCGAATTGCAGTCTTCACATACTTCATTGCTGAAAACAACCTCTCAGTTGTAGCCGTAGAAACAGGTAAAGTTAACACAAGGCGAATCAATCTAGTTATCATTTTGTAGTCGCCCGGCCTTCTTGTTTCCACCAAACTTCTCACACAATTTTGCAAGGGCACGCATTTGAAATTCGGGATTTAGAACCACGTGAACTTTATAATATTGCAATTCACTCGTCAAAGTATGTCTTTCTTGTTGATCAAAATCATCGAGGATAAAAATCCACAACAAGCTTAGATATAATCAACATTAAATGCTTGAAATAATTTTTGGATCCAACGCCATACTAAGCTCGAGCAATCTAATGATTTCTCATTAAACCTCGAGTTCAACTCGCGATTGAAAATATATGCACTCATTAAAAACTTCAAAATGGTAATGATGCTCAAGAGTTATTTGCCTCTTACCGACCAAGGTTGTTGTTTAGGTCAGGTATATGGATTTTATGCTTTGTGCAAAAATCTTTTACTTCCTGAATTAGTTTATCCCATCCTTGTTCTCGTAACTCTTGAAGAAATATTTTTCCAGTGGAAACATATCCAAGTGCAGCCAAAATGTCAATAGATTCATTTTGAAATGCTTGGCAAAGAAAATCGGTTATCCGCATAATTCCCCTCATTAAGTGCAAGCCAAATACAAAACCAAATGTTTCGATATTAGTGTAAGCACCACGAATTTCTGCTAGAGCTTTGGCATTGGAAGTATTTGATATGAGATCCTAAAGCACCTTAGAAGTTGCGGAGACACATCTATCATCATGTACGAATGCGATTCATAATGAGAACTCCAATGAGTAGAACCCGAACGTTGTAAAGATATCATCTGATTAGCACCTCGTCCAGATTCACGCTCTCCACTTGCCAACATATTCTCAATATTTGTTCTATGAGTAACTTGCCACTCTGTATGGCGTTTTCGAGAAGATTTGACAATGTTAATGACATTATACAATATTGAAAAGAAGTCCCAAATCGGATCACACAGTATTAGATTGTTGTTGTGATCCCATAAGAAAATCTATACCATCATTGAAATTAGACATTAATACCAAGTTGCTAAAAACTACAATATATATATAATCAAGCATTAACAAGTGTAAGCAATATATAAAACATGTATTAAATCAGTTTTTTTAAGAAACAATAACTTTTTTGCTATTAAACTACAATTTTTAAATTTTACCCTAATTACTAAATCAGTTTCTTATTTAGACATTTAGTTAATGCTATTATACTTAAGTTTTTGGCCAAATTAGCATGAATGGTTGAAGAACATATAGTCCTAGATCATCACAAGAATCAAAAATCATGATTTCAATTAACACCTTCAATATAAATAATCATAAAGCAAATCCTATAAACAACAATGAATTTTTTTTCAAAAAAAATAAGACTTACAAAAATGGCCTGTAAGAGACTAAGAGTTGAATATAAGGGATTACCTGTAAAAATTAACTGGTGCCGCTGCCGGAGTTCGTGTCGCCTGTCGGAGTTCGCCGCACCTGAAGGTCTTTCTCGGCTGAAAGTATTTCAATTTTTGGTGGATAATTAGGGTTTGGTTTATGAATTTTTACAATTTCTCCCTTCTTCTCATCTCTCGTATGTCGTCTGCTGCTCCAAAAAGAAGAGGTATAGACCTTTTCTTTTTCAAATTTTAGAGTGGGCTAAGTAGTGGGCTTTGTGTATTTTATTTTTACCCCTAGCCCAAATGTTAATTTCCCTAGGCCAAAGCCCAAATATATAATAATTTTTTTTTTTTGCAGGTTCAAGCCCCAATTTGAGGTGTGCTTGGGACCAGGAGAGCACCCCCCATCTACGCCTCTGTCTGCATAGAGAATTTCCATTACCATACATTGAGTCCGCCGCTTCTGTTTAGTTTTGCTATTAGCATATTACCCATTTTTTATCGGTTACAATGCACTTGTGAAATATAGTTGTGTTTTAAAATTGTAAAACAATTTGGTTTTTTTGTTTTTCAAATTATGCCTTGTAATTGTTATCATATTAGGTTGTTATCATAATTATTCAGCATCTGAAAGTTTAGAGAGTTTATGTAGTCTTACATGCCTGGAAACTGATTTAGATATAGAGCTTCACCTTATCATCATAAAGCTAGCGAGGCGAGACTAACGGCGGAGATGGGGGCATATCGGCCCCAGCCCCCTTTTTAATTTTATTTACCTAATTTCATTAAAAATAATTACAAAAAAATATTAAAATTATAGTTTATATGATTTCAAAGAAATACAATTTTGCCAGTAGCCCACAGATTATGTGCAACATTAAAATTCAAGTACCTTTGAAGGGACAAAATTCAAGTACTTGACAATATTTTTAAGTGCTATGGGTTCCATAAAAATTCTTCCACCCAACTATTTATATGTTTTTGAGCAAGTCTCTTGTGAGACGGTCTCACAGATCTAAATCCGTGAGACGGACCTCCTAAAGGCTCCATCTTGAGAACATGAACCATGAAAATAAATTTAAAAATAATAATGAACCATGAAGAAACAAAAATAAACCCTAAAAACATGAACCATGAATAATAAACCTTAAAAATAAAAATAAACCCAAAAAATAAAAAATAAACCCTAAAAAAACTAAAAATCCTAAAAACTCAAATCAATTAAAAATAAACCCTAAAAAAACAAATATAAACCCTAAGAAAAATAAAATCTGAAAAAAAAACCTTTAAAACTTTGTGTAAGGGCTCCGTCTCACGCAAGTTTTTGCCTATGTTTTTTTAAGTTTCAACCAACTATGCGTATAATTATCAACTCCGACCCGCATTGTTGCTGCCAGGTTAAACCGTGGATATGCCTGCCCTGACTAGGATTAAATGTTTTTCTGATACCGCCATGCCATGTTCAATCTCAAGTAATCTGAAAAATCCAGATTGTTTCTTAGTAGACCAGCTGACCAGTGCCAAAATAATCATATAATCATCCATATAATTGGACTATGCGGTCGTTAACACAGTCTGTTCTGAAAGAAAAAAAAAAAAAAAAAACAGAGGAAGGTGAAACAACTGACGAAGGCTAATTAATCAAAATAGAGTCCACAAAACAGAAGAAGGTGAAACATTTTACATGACTATTTTGCAGTTTTAACTTTGTAATTTCATATAGTTTTCTTGGCAACCAAAACTTGAATTCATAGTCCTGCCGACAGAAAAATATTTATGTATACTTTTTACTAAACTTTCAGAGGAGATAATAAATTATAATGGGATCTAGAAAAAACAACAAACACAATGACAATTACAGGATAACATCAAAGTTTTAGAATCCAAACTTTTCTGCAATTTAATCCCCCAACAATGTTGCACAAGTACATTATTCTACAATGACGATAATAGTTAGCAAACACAAGAAAGGGACTCAATGTATTGAAATCCATCTGTACCCCGAAATCTCAAACCACCTGGAGTAACAACTCCCGCAAACTCACATATCGTCTCGAAAGTCTGATAAACGAGATTGTATCGAATGGCTTTCCCCGGAATTTGCAAAACCAAGAACGAGTCTTCCTCTTTCTCACCCCGAACGAGAGAAAAAATAGAACAAGCGTAGTAGCACGAGCTTGTTGGACGAATATAATTGCGGATTATCTCAGGATAAGCACTAACAACAGGTGAAAGATCGACATTGTACTTAATAAACCACTCAGAATAATCCCTCCTCATCTCGTAGACATCAAAATGTAATTCTGGCCCAACGATCTTGATATAATGCAAGTGATCAAAAGACTCTCCAAAATAATAATTATTTATACAATCCCAGCCAATAGGTGGTATTGGCATTACTCCGAGCATCTGATTGTCAATATTGAAATATAGAGAATCTCGGCCAGTTCCATTGCTGGTCCAATGAATGGCTCCATTCCAATATATTCCATCTTCGAAATTCACTTGGGATGTGAAAGGCTCACCGCATTTTATCCAAGAACCCGTCTCAGATGAATAAACCTCAAATTGATATAGATTTCCTCCCACCATATGCAATCCCAATCTTTGGACACAAACAACTTTGTAATAAGGAGACTTGGTAGGATCAAATGCCAAGCTCATCCCATCTATTTTCGCTGAAATCCCACCTCCTACGGCTGGTTTTGGAAGTGCTGAAAATTTATTGGTGGTGGGATTATAGACATAGTATGTCCGATTATTATCACGAGCTTGGAAGCTTGAACAGAGCAAAAGCCCATTGCAAGAATGCACAATCCTGATGCCTTTCGGGTCTTTAAAGAACTTCAGTTTCCTTAGTGGTGGATTTCCTGATTTGATGCCAGAGAATGGAACATATTCTATCCATGGACGGGCCCGATAGCTTAAACAGTGCAAGAAGAGGCCAACAGCAGGATTGGGATTAGGATTGTGTAGACGACAAAATCTTGGATTGGTGATGAGAGAATGCCACTGCTTCGAGACTAGTTTGAAGCGAATAAGTGATTTTATGGGAAGGCGTAGAAGAATTTCTTTTAAGAGATCATCTATCGAAGCAACAATCTGAGCAGATGATTGAACCTCATCAGCTGTTCTTGAGGCTTTAATTTTGGTTCTCATGTTGATACATATGTTTTTGCTGTTTAAGATGACTGGTAAGGTATTTAAAGCCGCATTTTGGAGCTAGATTGCATCGGAAGCTAATAATAAGTTATTGACTAATGCTTGGAGTATTGCAGAACAAGCTTTGTTCTAATAGTGTTCGCAAGACAAAGTCATTGTGGCTATTTTAAATTAAAAATAAATAAATAACAATAATAATGAATAAATTAGAAGTCATATAAAGTTGTTGAAAGTGCAGGATCACCTATTTCCATCAAGTGGGAGAATATTATAATCTTTCTCTTGTGCAACATTTAATTTCTTATCAGTCTTGGGATGCAAGTGGGACAAAATTCAAATAATTGACATTTTTTTAAGTGCTTTGGGATGTGCTTTATCTATATTAAAATCCCAAAGATTATTTCTACCCAACTATCCTAGTTATATTTAAAAGATGAGTGCCAAAACAATCATAATCATCCATATAATACGGCTATGCAGTCCTTAAACACATGTTGTGTTGACTTTCCCCAATAAAAAAACACCCATTCATTGACAATTTGACAGATTATTACTGATAATTCACTTACTCATTTAGGAGGCTCCAAACTGTTAAGGTGTTTTTCTTCATAGCAATTACTATCAAGATTTAACGAAATTCACATCAATCTGAAGAGCTTTATGCCATACCTGTTAATGTGTTTTTCTTGGCGACCAAAATTGATTACATAGTCCTGCCAATAAAAAAGTTACTTTTCAATGTACACAATACTAAACTTTCAGATCATTATAATGCAATGAATATTACAAGTGATAATAATACAAGAGATTAATAATCTGAACTTTTCGGCAATTTAAACTCACAATGAAATGCATAATTATACAATGAAGATAATAATTAGCAAACATCAAGAACCAAAACAAATCCATCTGTACCGGAAAATCTCAAAGAAGCTTGAGCAACAACACCCACAAACTCACATATTGTACCGGAAAATATACCAAATGCGTAGGATATTGTTCAATAAGCATTAAGCATGATGGTCTTCTGTCTCTTCATGACTACACTACAAGGACAATAATACTTCTATTCTGAATTCTTGGGCTTATCGTTGAGTTGTATCCTTTAACAAGGTTAAACATGATTTTGTCATGTTTTGGAGATTCATGATTAGGATTTTAATATTATAAAAAAGATTTTTTAATTTCCAAGGCAGTTCTTTCAGCAATTAAAATTTATCTCATGGTAAAATATGTATGGTTTTTCAACCCCACAAGGCCGATATCATAAAAATCCTGCGATAAGGAGTGAGAAGGTGATATTACCTCTCACCAACCAGGTTATAGATCATAATTATAAGTGCTTCTTCATCTTTAGATAATTGAAGCTCAGATTTGTTTCTATTTACTTCTGCAACTCAGAATATCACAATGTCAGGCATAATAAATATTGTAAACATAATTCAAATCAAGTCCAATTACTAGTGGATGGATCATCAATCAAGCTGGTTAAAAATTTGCAATAGCTGCTTTGTTAAGGATTTTGAAATAGACAGATATTTCATGCCATTAAAGGCCTCACACTCTTGCACAATGTAGATAACATGTGAAGCTAAAGTTTACTCACATCTCTGATTATTAATGTGGAATAATGAACAGGTTACACGGTCAACAAGTAAAATATTCTTATGGAAAGCCATAACATTGACGGACTCCACTGAGTCACAAATTCAAAAAATTAAGATTAGTCATTTGCTAGCAACTCCAACAGGAAAAGAAACATCAAAAACAAAATTCTACTTACATATGAATTTAGTAACTCTTAGAAACCTCAAGACTTCCTGCAAGCATATGCTCTGACGAAGATCCCAAAGAACATAGTAAATTAAGGTAAATGTGACTTTTGTAAAGATAAAAAACCTGATCTTCAAGCATTAAATTATTCAATAGTTTAAGCTCCTGACTTCAAAAAATCCACAAAATATGGAGCTCTAAATAATAATCTTCCATACCAAACTAGAAGAAATCTTGGCACATCCTTGTAGTTTAAGTATCCCTTAAAACATTTTTAAGTATAATCCAAGATTTATAGAACTGTTAACTTTTTCTCATGACAGAAATAAAAAGATCGGGATTAGTCTGGCTTTGATAAATAATGTCAGAAAAAACATTCACATTCTAATTGTCTACAACAACAATTCCATTCTCCATTTCATTTAGTCTTTTCCTATTTATCTTGGGGGACGAATCTAAATAATCAAAGACCATAGTGATAAAAAGAGATTTTAGAATTACCTGACCCACGATAACCAGGACTCCGAAACTATCAACATGATTTCTAGTATTTTGTACGTGTCCACCCTCCGCTCAAGGTTTTCTGCTTCTGACACCGCGGCTACTACTGCAGCTGCGGAACCCCCCACAGCCCTCCCACGCCTGCTCCATCTCTGCTCATTATAATCATAAAGACATCAAAATCTTCATTGACGAAAAAATAACTCAAGATGCAGCGCAATTCCAGAACATAGAAAGTTGTTTGAATCAACACAAGGCTCACTCACACGAAAAATATAAGAACCCACCCAAATTTAAATAAGTACTCAAAAGCTAGAACACTACAATCCCCCGAGTATATGTGATACGATCCCACATCGGATCCACAAGCAATTGTGGATTGGTACTTAAAGTTGGGGTCAAACCTCCACTCATGAGCTAGCTTTTGTGGTGGAGTTAGGACCTTGGCCTTGAGGGCCTATCATTGGTGCTTTCATTGAGAGCCGGTGCGCTGCGGGAAAGGGCTACCTGGTGCTTGATAAGGTCCGGAGTGAAGCCGTCCAAGGGGAAAAGGGCTACCTGGTGCCGCGAAGAGTCCGGAGTGAGAGCCGTCCGCGGACGTCCGGCTTGTCAAGGGGACGGCAATGATACGATCCCACATCGGATCCACAAGCAATTGTGGATTGGTACTTAAAGTTGGGGTCAAACCTCCACTCATGAGCTAGCTTTTGTGGTGGAGTTAGGACCTTGGCCTTGAGGGCCTATCAATATGAGCTCAAAAATTGACTGAGAATAACAAAAAAACATGCTTATTTTTCGGCTGAAAATTTTCAAAAATTAAAAAAAATTAAAAACATTGGACCATTTCTCAATATGCCTAACTCTTGAAATTGCACCATCACCGCCCAACAGCAGTTTGAGGTAAAGTATGAACCGAAATAATTGCAGAAGCAGATGCAAACTTAAGGCAATAAAATAGAAAAAAAAAATTACATGTATTTCTGCCCATTATCCAATAAGTGAAATATGAACCTGCTTTCTATTAACTTCCTGCACCTAATCAAATCAGCACATTGTTTCTAAACATCAATTATTCTCCTGACCTAAAATAATCAAAATTGTAATGACTAATCTGCCTTTAGAAAACAATAAGGTTCGCAAAATAATTAAACCAAATTCCTATCTTATGACAACACAGAAAAACTGACTTTTTTGCCAGAAACAATTTCAAATCCTAGATAATAGGGAGAAACGAAGTAAAAGATATTCAGATTGAAAGCTACGAATTAAACCATAACATTGGCACTAAGATCTCAAACCAACAGACAATCCAAGTGGGGGCTAGGGTTTTACCAGCAGCTGGCGGATTTGGGTTGAAAGGATGGAGGCGCAGGAGTTTTACGGAGCTGCGGCTTCTGGGACGAAGTAAGAAAAGCGGGCTGAGCAGCGGCTGCGGTTTCTGGGATGGTTCCGAAGCAGAGGGGCGGTCGAAGTGTGATAAGAGAGAAAAACATAACGTGAGTAGTGTTAAGTGTTAATCACTTAAAACTTTTTTTTTTTTTGAAAAAATTAATCACTTAACTTTTGGTTATTAATAAGAGAGATAAATCGTGTTAAGAATGATATGAGCTTGTATGGATGTATTTCCAAGTCCAATTTCCAGTTTATAGTGTTGAAAATAAGGGCTTGTATGGATGTATTTCCAAGTTCAATTTCCAGTTTCTAGTGTTGGAAAATGAATTTTCAAACCTTATTGATTTTCGTGTGAAAATTGGGAATATGTTTGGTTTGTTGTCTGAATTTCTGTTTGAAAATGAGAACATTTTGGTTATAGATTTTCAAATGTATTTTTGACATAGGTTTGCGTGATTGTAGTGTATTTTTACCTAGGTTTGCGTAATTGGAATGAAAAATTGTTTGGTTGTGTTTTCAAAAGAATATTTTCCATAAAAAAGTGAAAACTGGAAATTACTTCATTTCTATTGAAAACTTTTGAAACAAACATAAATCCATTTTTCGGAATAGTTGGAAAGTGGAAAGATGGTGTTGGAAGCACAACCATACAAGGCCTAAATTTTCAAACTTTATTGGTTTTCGTGTGAGAATTGGGAATATGTTTGGTTTGTTGTCTGAATTTCTATTTGAAAATGAGAATATGTTTGGTTATAATTTTTCAAATGCATTTTGACATAGGTTTGTGTGATTGTAGTGTATTTTTACCTAAGTTTGCGTAATTGGAATGAAAAATTCTTTGGTTGTGTTTTCAAAATAATATTTTCCATAAAAAGTGAAAACTAGAGAAACACAAACCCATTTTCCGGAATAATTGGAAACTGGAAAAATGTTGTTGGAAACAGAACCATACAAGGACATAATTTCAGTATTTTTTTTTTTTTTTTGATTGGGAAAGAAAGAGCATAACTTAAATTGTTATTAAGATCGAGGAAATATTCTCGGAAATGGGGAAAAAAGCAAATCATTTTTAAATTATTTTATTTATTATTTTAAATTTAATTAATACTTATAATTTCTTTTTGGATAATTTTTTGATTATTTAAATATTTTAAATTGATATTTTTTGGATAATAGGAATCATGATAAGGATGTTCAATCCACAGTTTAACTATATTCCAACATTGAAGCGAATAAGTAGCAGAAAATCAAAGTTTATCAGAAGCCTGGTCTAAAATTCCTGTATCGACTTGGAAAATGGAAAGATTTGTACCCTGGTAGACCTCATAGAGAAAGAGAATGGTTCCTTTTCGGGCGGTTGTAGGACGAACGGCCGCCTATAGGTGGTAGGGTAGGGTGGGTGGTACCGCTCAGATTGCGGCCAATTTTCCTTTTTGGAATTATTAGCGGGCAAGCCCACACCTGAAGCTGACTTCCGGCCAAAGCAGAGAAAGAGACAAGGAGCCACCTCATCCGAGTCAGAGCTGCGGAGTTTGTGAAAAACTGCCTTGTGGTTGTCCCACTTGGGTATTACCAAGAACACCGGCATCCCTTTGTTCGGTTCCAGATTCATATGCATATAACCAGTTGGAAAGGCACTACCCAATGGTCTTGGGACGTGGAGAAGGATTTATGTTTAAGAGATCATCAATTGAACCAATAATTTGATATGATGATTAAAAACTCATATTGGTCAAAAAACTCCTGTCAGACCGTCTAACGGGTATGTCTTGTTAGACGGATCTGACCCGCAGATCTGGTGGCGTTTCCGTAATATTAGTAGTGGTGTTTTAGTAGTTTTGAGGGAGCACATGTATTAGCAGTCCTTCTGAAACGTATTAGTCGTTCTTCTAAAAAGTATTAGCAGTTCTTCTGAAATGTATTAGTAGTTTCCTGAAGAGTTTTTTAGCATTTCTCCTGAATATAATCCCGAAATTATTAGTAATCTCTCAAAAAAGTATTAGTAGTTCCTTGAAATAAATTAAATTTTTCTCCCAAAATGTAATAAAAGTCCTTCTGAAAAGTATTAGTCGGCCTTCTAAAAAGTACTAACAGTTCTTCTGAAATATATTAGTAGTTCCCTGAAGAGTTTTTTTAGTATTTCTCACTAATATACTCCCGAAATGTATTAGTCGTCCTTCTAAAAAGTATTAGCAGTTTTTCTAAAATGTATTAATAGTTTCCCTGAATATAATTAAATTTTTATCCCGAAATATATTAATAATCCTTCAGAAAAGTATTAGGCAAAGTATTAGCAGTTCTTCTGAAATGTATTAGTTCCCTTGAATATAATTAAATTTTTATCCAAAAATTTATGAACAGTCATTCTGAAAAGTATTAGTCGTCCTTCTAAAAAGTATTAGCAGTTCTTCTTAAATGTATTAGTAGTTTCCTGAAGAGTTTTAGTATTTCTGATGAATATACTCCTGAAACGTATTAGTAGTTTTTCGAAAAAATATTAGTAATTTCTTTGAGAATATTTTAGTAGTAATTTCTTTGAGAATATTTCCTGATGAATATATATTAGTTTTCTATCGGAAAAGTATTAGTAGTTTTTTGAAAAAATATTAGTAATTTCTTTGAGAATATTTTAGTAGTGCTCCTGCAACGTATTAGTTTTTTTATAAAATGTATTAGTATTTCTCCATAAAATATTAGCTAATACTAAGACTTGTAACATTTAGTGCAATATTCATTCTTCATACCATCTGAAGAAAAAAAGAGCATCATCACCACGAGCCATCACCAACCATCGTCATTTTTCCTTTCACGTTGGTGTTGTCCATTGATTAAACATTTGAAAAAAGAAAATATAGTTCAGCAAATCTCATTCTTCTCCACGTCTAATTCATGTACATTCAACAAATCTCATTCTTCTCCACCATTTCCACGCCTGATTCAATCGAAAATCTTTTCGATTGGAAAATCCTGGGTAACCACGCTCGGATTTGCTGAATCAGGTGGATGAAACAAGAACGAAGGCGTCGTAGCCGCCGACGAAGTAGTCGTGAAAGAAGAGGCAGAGGGCGGCGACGGTAGTGGTGTGGGG
Source organism: Rehmannia glutinosa (assembly GCA_016081115.2). Classification (NCBI taxonomy): domain Eukaryota; kingdom Viridiplantae; phylum Streptophyta; class Magnoliopsida; order Lamiales; family Orobanchaceae; genus Rehmannia; species Rehmannia glutinosa. The sequence goes on from JABTTQ020002830.1 coordinate 43,687, forward strand.
ACGAGATCTGTTTGTTGAATTATATTTTCACAGATACGGGTCAGGCTTACAAGATGGGTAGGGTAATTAGACCCGTCTAATGGATCTAGATCCATTAGACAGTCTGACAGGAGACTAGCTCCATATTGGTATATATTAGATGCTTCCTTTTTTCTTTAAACTAAACGTTTAGCATACATATTATGGTTATTTAAATAATAATTGGTGAATAATACTTCATCTTATATATTTTAATATGTAAATTAATAAAAAAATCATTTATAAATATAATACTTTATTAGTTAAACACGGGACGAGAAAAAATTGTGATTTAATACGTAAGAATATATCACTACAACAAAATAGTTTTTTAGCGGCGAAATATCCTCTGCTAACTACATAATTTTTGTTGCTAAATATGTCTTGCGGCAAATATAATTCGCCGCCAAATTAAATGCCCCTAAGCCATCGGGAAAAGATATGGCAACAAAGTATATTTCTTGTGTTGCCAAAACTTAGCAACAAAATATTCCATCGCTAATGGAACAAGGAAACACCGCAAATATATTTAAACATTTTTTATTTTCAAAACAACGTTAATGACGAAGTTCAAAATTATGCAGTTCACTTAAACAACTTTTAGCGGCGAATCTAGGATATTCGCCGCAAAATAACTAAGTTTCTTGAATTATAGCGGCAAATGCGAATATGTTCGCCGCAATATGCAGAATTTAGCAGCAAGTTTTGCGCTAATTAGTAATTTTAAAATAAAATAAAGAGAACATTCGCAACAATTTTTGTTGCTAAAAATCATTTTTTGTGGCGATTTGGCTGCCAAATATTAATTTTAAAGAAAAATAAAAATAATATTCGTGATGAAATTCGCCGCTATAATTTTAGTTTTTTTTTTTGTTTTTGTTTGTTTCTATTATAAACTGCACTTTTCTAATACATGTTTTCAGAATAAAATAATCACAACAAAAATAATTAGTTGCTGAAGAAAATAACTAGCCAGATGGTGAATTTGAACAACAATCAAAATTTTGATCAGTGGTTGATAAGTAAACTCATTGGTCGAACTCTTAGAAATATGCCAATACATCAATCAATTAATTACTAACATGAATACAATTTCATCTTACAGTTAAGTAAACAAAATTCATCACCATAATCGACCCATACCAACAGCAAGCCTCAGAAAAAGGAAACATACTGCTCGATTATAAAATATGCATCAAATACTATGCAAATACGCACCATAATCCGGCAACGGTAGATGAAAAATGACATGTACCAACCACAACCTCAAGCGGAGGTGGCAGAGGCACACCGAGGAGCAACGACAACAAATAGGACAACAGCGATGGTGGAAAAAAACCGAAGGAACCATGGACACGTGCGCAGGGAATATAAAGGGGTGAATATAAGGGAATAACGAGGGAAAACCAAAATTGGGGAAAAGAGAGAACGAGGGAAAAAAGATTTTGCCGACAAAAGTCTTAAAATCGCCACAATCAATCGTGAATTATTTTCAGCAGCAAATGAGGGAAGAGCTAGGGTTTGCTGCTATAGTTTGGTATTAGCTTAATTAGTTAAATTATTTGATTTAAAAAAAGTAGTTAAATTATTTTAGCACCGAATAAGTATGTTTTGTCACTAAGAACTAGAGTTTGCGGTGAAACTTAACATTCGCTGCTAATTATCATAAATATATTAGGGTGACGCTATTTGCACCCAAATATTTGATTAATACGCCATATTTTTACATACACCCCATCCTTATTTTACAAACACATCTAATTACTAAATACACCACACCTATATTTCTAATTTTACCCTCCAAACTAAAAAACCCTAACTTAAAATATCAACTTTTTTCGAAAAAAAAAAGCTGGAAAAAATGAGTTATTTTTGGAAAAAAAGAGAAACAGTTTTTTTTGGGAAAAAAAAAACAGCTTGAACAGTTTTTTTTGGGAAAAAAGTTGTTTCCAGCGTTTTTTGGAGAAAAAAAACAGTGGAAAAAATAAGCTTTTTTTGAAAAAACAAAAACTGGAAAAAATCAGCTTTTTTCAGGAAAAAAGAGAAACTTTTTTTGGGGAAAAAAGCTGTTTCTAACATTTTTTGAAAAAAAAAAAACAGCTTAAACAGCTTTTTTTGAAGCTTATTTTGGAAAAAAACAGCTTTTTCCTATCGTGCCACTGTTTTTATTTTATGAAGGGTATCATAGTCTTTTTAACTTATGGCATTTTTGTAAATATTGGTAGTGGGGTGTATTAATCAAATCTTGGGGGGTAAATAGCGCCACCCTTATATTATTCAGTATTAGCGACGGATCAAGTAATTTTTAGTTGCTAAAGTAAACAAAATAAATATTTAGTTATTTTTAGTTCTATGTTTTGCGACGAAAGTATTTTCTTTGTCGTAAATATTGCAGTAATATTTATTAATTTTAATTTTTTTATTTTTTATTATAACTTGGTGGCGAATATTTAAAAAAATTTTGTAGTGATATATTATAAATATTTATTAAACTTATCGTGAAAAAATCAGCAAAACATCCGGAAATATTTAGTATATAGATTCATAGATGTACGGGAATAGTACGAATATAAAATAATTATTCGGCAACAATAATATGGCTTATTGTAACATTATTTTTATATGGATTGTATTTTATACTTATACTTAGATTGTATAGAAATTAATGTAAGGTACTTTATTTGTTACATTTAAATTATAACACAAATTTAAAATATTTATTTAATAATTACTAGTATATTTCTGAATTGTAGTTTATACTTATTAGATAAAACTTAATATATAGTTTTTATATTATATTAAAATATAACTTAACATAAATCCAAAATAATTAGTATATAGATTCATAGATGTACGGGAATAGTAAGAATATAAAATAATTATTCGGCAACAATAATATGGCTTATTGTAACATTATTTTTATATGGATTGTCTTTTATACTTATATTTAGATTGTATAGAAATTAATGTAAGGTACTTTTTATTTTACATTTAAATTATAACACAAATTTAAAATATTTATTTAATAATTACTAGTATATTTCTGAATTGTAGTTTATACTTATTAGATAAAACTTAATATATAGTTTTTATATTATATTAAATTATAACTTAACATAAATCCGAAATAATTATTTAATGATATTAATATATTTATACCTTATTAATATTCTTATTTTGTATTTTCATAATATTTTAATTATACTTATAAATAAATTTTGAATGATTTTTAGAATTATTTGAATATTATAAAAATATTAAAATGAAGTATTATTAGCCAAGTATTATACAAATAACTATAATACGAGTATTAAATATTTTATTTTGAAACTACGTGCTTATTTAATGATGCGTCAAAATGTGTACGGTAAACAGAAGTATTTTTCAATTATTCGTACGAACGGGTACTATATGGGTATGATACACGTTTTAACTAACAGAGATACTATATAAATAATAATATAAGAATATTAAACACATACAAATATACTAATTATTGTTAATTAACTATTATTAATTAATGTTAAATTATAAATTAATATATTAAAAAATACTTATATTAAAATTTGTATGATCGAAATATAAGTATAAATACAATTAACTTAAAACTATACTAATTATTATTAAATAAATATTTTTAATTTGTGATAATTATAAATTATTAGTATAAAATACCTTTAATTAAGCATAAGTATAAATACAATTCATAAGTATAAACCAATAAATACAATTCATATAAAAATAATATTAAAATAATTCATTTTTTTACATCTGAATAATTATTTTATATTTGTATTTTATTCGTAAGTCTACGATTCAGTATATTAATTATTTTGTATTTTTTTCTGGTTTTCTCACAGTAACTTTTAATGACTTCATAATGTACTCGTACGTATTAAATGTCAGGCATGACACGTGGAAATTTTCAGATGGAGAGAAAATCTAAAAAACATTGCGTTCAAATCTTTCTTTTATTTATTTAATTGAGGAGCTTGGCTTATTTTTTTCCTCCAAGTTCAATTTCTATTGGAGCTGAAAATTGCATACTTTAAAAATATAACAGCGGAACTGTTTTTGCAAAAAGGTTATTTCTATAGGATTGTTTTGCGTATGTAGGACTAAAATTTTGATATGACAAATCATACGAGACTAAATATGCAATTTTTGACCCTTCAAAGTTACATGTTAACTGAGAAAAAATTGCATATTTGGTCCCATGGGATTTGGTCTACTGCAATTTCAGTCTCACATCTGCAAAATGGTCCCATAAGAATGTTTTTTCGCAAAACAAAATCCCACTGTTACCTTTTTAACGGGAAAAATTGCCAAATGCATTAACATGTTGCTTTGAAGGACCAAAAATTGCATATTTAGTCCCATATAATTTGTCATTTGCAGTTTTAGTCCAACATACGCGAAACAGTCCCATAGGAAAGAAATATTTGCAAAAATAGTCCCACTATTATATTTTTAATGCATGCAAGTCAGCTCCGATAGAAATTGAATTTAGAGGAAAAACATAAGCCAGACTCCTCAGTTAAAGATATAAAATAAAAAGTTGAATGTAATGTTTTTTAGTTTTTCTCTCCAAAAACAATCAACACCTATCTGTCAGGCTTATATTTTTCCTAGTTAATTAAATAAGAAATAGGGAAAATTTCAGATTTTATAACATACGAGTACGCTATGAATTCATTAAAATTTACGGTGGGAAAATTGGAAAAAAATAGAAAATAATTAATATACCGACTCGTAGACGTACAGATAAAATATAATTATAAAATAATTATTCGGAAGTAAAAACACGATTTATTTTAGTATTATTCTTATATGAATTATATTTATACTTATGCTTAGATTATATAAAAATTATTTAAGATATTTTATATTAATTAAATATATAATTATTACACAAATTAAAATAAATATTTAATAATAATCAGTTTTATTTTAAGTGAATTGTATTTCTACTTATATTTAGATCATACAAATTTTAATATATAGTTTTTTTTATTGTATCAATTATGACTTAACATAAATTAAGAATAGTTATTTAATAATAATTAGTATATTTGCATATTATTTATATTCTTATTTTTTGTTTGTATAGTATTTACATTGTATTTATAAATGACTTTTTATTTTTTTTATTAATTTACATATTAAAATATTAAATGAAGTATTATTCGCCAACTATTATTTAAATAACTATATTAATATATATATATATATACTAAATAGTCTAGTTTAAAAAAAAAGTATCTATTATATACCAAGAGGATATTTTAATCTTTTTAACTAGCTTTGTTGTATTGAAGATTATGAAATAAATGTAATGGTTGGGACTATTTTTGCGAGAAATTCATTCCTACGGGGCAATTATGATTTATGCATAGATGGGTCAAAAATTCCAAATGACAAAATCCTGTAGGATTAAATATGCAATTTTCTCCACAAGAAATGTATGACTTGTGAAGTCCCGATTTTTATTCGATCATGTACTTGTTTCGTATCGTCTTTGTATTATTTTGACTATTTTACCGCATCACTTTGACTGGTAGATATTAATGATAAATATATTTTGCATTTAATTCTTTTAAATTCTATTTGTGATCATAATCATTTATTAATTTTAATTCGCTTTTATGATCACTTGGATGATCATCATTATTATTATTGGTGTATTTATTAGTCACCTTAGAATTTTAAGAGAATATTTATTTTAGGGATTTATAATTTATAGAATTAAGAATTCGATTTAGATTAAGGGATCATGAGACATATAAGTGATCAAGGAAATCACTAATTATTTTGGAGATTGATATTTATTCATCTATTATCATCAATTTTGGGACAAAACAAAATATTTGGAATTACCAAAATACCCTTAGGAGGACGGCATTGGTGTATTTTTTGGTGTAGAAATATCTCCCAACTCTTGTACATGTACACCTTGTGTATTCATCTTGTGTATTTTTACACCATTAATTCAAACCTACATCTTAAATTAATCCCACCATTTCAATCATCCAATTGGTCAAACAAGACCAATTTAAAAATTCCCCCCTAAGATTAGCATTTTGGCTAATTGTCCCTAATAAAGTTGCCTAAATATTACTTTCTTCCCTAATTCCCTCAATTATTACTCTAATTTATCATTTAATCAAAACAAAACAAAATTTTTATTCTTCCCATTTCATTTCACCAACACCAAATTTCTTCTAAGTCTTGTAATTCCTCTTACCTCTCTCTAAAAATCCTCCTACATCTCTCTACCTATTCTTCATCTTCTTCACTAACACTTAACCAAAACTTCAAGAATTCATCTCCCATTTTCTTCAAAAATTCGAACCATATACACTACACAAGGTAAGAAATTTTCTTCTTCAATCTATTCTTATACCTTCTAGCTCACCTCTTTCGCCTTCTAATTTAAGTTTGATTTTTGAATTTGAGTTATACCTAGAAGACCTTTGAAGAAGTTAAGAGACTAGTCATCTTGAAGAAAATTTGTGAAGAAGTTGGACTATAAGGTAAGAAATGGAATTTTTAGTACACTTTCTTCTTCTCTTCTATTTTCCAAATTTCGACACTCCATTTTCATTTTTGGAGTTTTAGGGGCTGACCTTAGAGGTTGACATTAAGGGTGACCAAAACCTTATACTTGGAAGCCATTACTAGTCACATTTTACTCACTACACAAGGTAAGTGTAGTATTTCCAATTTTCTCACCATCTTCTTCTTTTCCCTAATTTTTTAACCACATTCTTATAACTCCTATATTTTTTGATATTCCTTGACTTAGGGGCTGACCTAAGTCACTCCTTCATCGAGAGATATTTATCCCATTTTCACCAACAAACCGATCTTTAAGGTGGGTGGAAAAATCCTTTCAACTTCTAGGTGTTTTAATTTGAAAATATGCATGTAGTATTTTGTTATTGAGCACTTGAGATATATATTATGTATTGCATGCTATTTTCTTGTATCAAGATGGAAAAATTCTCAAGTGTTGCTCAAAAATGTGATTTATCGAAAAATAGGGCATGCATGCACATTTTATTGTTATACTTGATGAAATTTTGTATGAGAAGGATATGTATGTGTATGACTCTTGAAATCTATGTTTTGAATGATTTATAACCTGGACAAGTCGAGCATAATTGATTAAATTTCAATTTTGGACTTAAAATGCAAAAATGGAAAGTTGGTGGACTTAATTGCAAGAAAATAAAACTTAAGGGACCCCTCTGTAATTTTTGATTTTTGGGACTGAACTCAGGTTCAAAAATTATGTTTTGACATTTTATTAAAGTTTTAAGAGTTTTTAGATAAATAAAATCAACCCTTAAAAGCCCAAGGACTAGATTGTAAAATTTGAGAAGTTTAAGGGCTATTTTGCAAATTTCGAAACTGTACCAGACCCTAATTTTAAAATTTGAAATTTTAACTCTTAAGGGACTGGAAATAACATATTTTAAGTGTATTCCAAAAATCCAAGTGTTTAGAACTTGGAAAGTAATTTTATAAAAATTGAGGGACCAAATTGTAAAAGATTAAACTTGAGGACCAAAATACAATTTCTAGGACTTATGCAGTCCATGCACCTGGAAATACTAATTTAACTATAACATAATTATATCTTGGACCCAAGGTTCAAATTTCATAACAATTGGACCCCTAAAAGCCTTAAAAGCAATTATTTCAAAATGGGACAAAAATGAGATTTTCAAAAGTTAAGGGACCTATACTTCCTTCTTTTAAAAACTGCTTTTGTCCCAATATCCCACTGACCTTAGTGACATTTTACAACTGGAATCACATTAAAATCCCTTCCGGTTTGTGAGTTCCAATTATTTTAAACTTAGAGCCCGAAATGGCAATTTTAACAAATTTGGGGCCAATATGAGAATCTTATAAAAAACTCGACCTCAAAACTTCAAAAAACCTGAATATCTGAACAATTTGGAGATTTTAGGAACTGATCTCATAATTTTTCAAGGTCGGGATATTTATTTATTAAATTTTTAACCCCAAAAGTATTGGTTTTTACAAAACGGGGCTAAATTGAAAATTTTCTTTTTATCAAGGACCTAACACAAATTATTTTTCTTTTACTAAAACAGCACTGGTCCCTCTGACTTCAATTCATAATTAAAATATTTTAATTTCTCAAAAAACCCCTCGACTTATCGGACCGCCTTGTCCGATTAATACCCGATCGCGGCCGACTTCCTCGTCTTGCGATTTGAATCTATAACGGGACTTATGTTCCACCTAATCGTTCAAGATATCGAAGATTGCTTATCCTCCCGATAATCATCTTCATCCAAATAACTCCACCAACGCCATAACTACCTTACGCAAATTTTCGAAAACTTTTCATGAATCGCTTTCCGAATCAATATACTCATTTGCACGGTTGACTACCCGAACGTGTATTTAATTTCTTGCTCGAGTCAACTTGGTGTGTCGAGCTCACAATCGTCGAATAGATACGTCGGGATGGAACCGGGTAGCTCGGCTGCTATTCCACTCTCTCGGCCCCATCGCCCTAATCCCCAATCGAGGCGAGGGACGGAGTTTGTCCGAGGAAACGGTCGTAGTACTTGAGGTATAATCATGATTATGACAGATCCGAGCCTTGCTAGCTCCACTGTGGATTTTGTCTTTGCCTACGAAGCGATAAGGTGACAGGTCTTGGACCATCTTACTCGGGGAGTTACAAGGAAGAACGAAGGAATCACTTTCTGATCTACACGATTCCGGAGTTAATCGGACTCGTTTGGTTGGCGCTACAAACCGACGCAAACCGCTTACTTGTATTGCATAGGTTGGCGCTACAAACCGCACGCGCAACCGCTACTTGTCTTGCATAGGATTGGCGTTACAAATCCGTACGCAATCCTCCTGACTGCTTGAACCATAGTGCCTGCGTGACCATGAACTGTTTTCTTAAACTGTATAAGTATATTACATAAATATATTTTTCATGACGCTTGTGGACTGTGTGTGAATTCATGCATCATCTCTCACGCGTTTTCATACAACTAAATTTCCCGCATTAACTATATATATCGCCACACTTGCACACGATCACCCCATCCACTGAGATTTCTGTCTCACCCCCTCCTGTTTTCTAACCTTAGAAGATGACTTTGTCGAAGAAGCTGAACCTGCCTTGGATTGAACTCTCGAGCTCCGCCCGTTGAACTCATTTCCTATCGTTATCTATGTTGTTGGACTATTTTCTTTTATTTTTCTGATGTTGGACTCTTTTATTTCCTTTGAAATTCTGGACTGTAATTGAAGGACGTAGGACCCATTTGACACTTAAGTTGTGATATGATGTGTACTTTATTCCTAGTTCTGGACTGTAAGCTATTAAGTTGTTGGGATGTAATTGTAATCTTGTTGTACTTGTAGTTTTTTCGCGCTTTAGACCTTGTTTCACTTGGGATTGTTGCATCGTTTTCTAGAGTGTTGGGTTTATTTCTGTTTAAGTGATTGATTGCCGTCGCGTCACGTTTGGGCGTGATGCTTATGTTATGGATCGTCGAGCTCGGCTAGTAAGATGGAAACTTACACGAGTGACCCAAGATAGGACCCTCGACCTGTGTTGGGTAGTACGCGACGACCAATTAAGTGTGAAATCGATTTCAATAATGGCATAGAACCGTATTATTGATATTTATGTTAAGTCGAATTTATACTTGGAGAATCCATAGTCATACTTGATTTGACTTAGTTGACTCTTGATTGACTTTCCTTAATTATTCTTTCCTTGTTCTTCCCTATCTTTTCTTACTTGACTAATCCTTCTTAATTTGGCTTGTTCGGGATGGAGCCGACGCCACCTATCGGTGGGAATTATTGGAGGCCCGCGCCGAATGTGATTACTTAGGGCATACACGAACCACGGCACCGGGAATAACCGAGCTATCTCGGAATCGCGAAGAAACACCGCCGCAACCAAGAACCGACACACCTCCGGCAAAGAGCCAAGAGGAGAAGAACGATCTTACCCTCCTTGCTAAGGATCGTGAGGATACCATCCGTGCTCGCGAGGATCAAATCCACCAATCCAGGAACACTTGGAAGTTACTCGCACGAAGATGGAATGCGCCGAGGAAGGTCGTCGGAAAGTGGGAAAGGAGGCATACATGTGGAGAGGCACCATCGATCGTCTCAAGATACTATCATCAAACAAATGCGGTGATAGAGGACCTCACGCATGCCTTAACTCGGGATAGTGCTTTGGAGGTCGCTTAGCAGCCTAATGCGCCATGTTGCCACCACCGAGGCGGAACCCATGCCCGACTTTGAGGCCGATAATGAAGAGGATCCGAGGAGGATCTCAAGAAGATCCCAAGAGGATCCCGATGAGATCCAATGGAAGATGAAGAGCCCGAGGCGCTTGAAGCCGCCCACTCGATGATGCTCCGGATCGGAGCAAGTGGCGATTTAGCCGATCGCCTAATGCCGAGGTGGTACCTCGGCCCGATCAGATCCGATTATGGACGAGGCCGCTAGTGATGATGACGGCAACCTCACCGAGTAGATAACTTCTATGCTAGATTTTAGCCGATGCTTATTTCCATCCTGTTGTATTTTGTTTTCGATTTGTACCTTAATCAAGTTGTATCCCGACTCTAGTTTATCTTCGATTTTATATTCTGTTGTATGAACTCATTCGGGTGTATTCAAATTTCACATCAATGAATATACTTTTTCTACTTATTCTATGTCTTGTGTATTGTTGTTGTGATATAACTTGTTATATGCAAGTACTTATGGAAATCATTCCTTTCGAATTGTAGCTAAACTACGATACATGGCCGAAACCGTGGACGTGGGAGACCCCGCCGTGTTCCCCGAAGGTATGAGGACGTACCCAAGGAACGGGTACCCTCTCCCGAACTACCACCACCTCCTCCGCCAATCGCAGGAGATAACTTGACCGCAATAGCCCCGCAAATCATTGGTCTTCATGAGGCAACAAGCGAGCCTCAACGGCGTATTCGAGCCCACTAAAGAGGCGGATGATCGCACTGGAGCGATTCTTGCGATTTGACCCACCGGCTTTCTTAGGAGAGCCTCGATGACTTAAAGGCCAAAGAATGGATTGGGAAAATGGAGAATATCTTCAATGCTCTCCAATACTCGGGGAACAAAAGGTTACGCTCGCCGTGTTCGACTAGAATCGGTGCTAGAGATTGGTGGCGAGCAGTTGAGAGAAAATGGGACCGAGGACAAGTAGATAGGACGTGGGAAAATTTCTGGCTGAATTCAATGAGCGTATATTCCCCAAGTCGTGAAGGAGGCACGCAGGGATGAGTTCTATAGGTTGAGACAGGGGAACATGTACGTAGCCCAAGATCTGAGTCGAGTTTCATCGATTGTCCAAATACGCTCTGGGGACAATCGTCCCATGAGAAGAGGACAAATTATATAAGTTCATACGGGGACTGAAGCTAGAACTTCAAAAGCAGCTTATGACTATCGAAATGACAACCTACTTAGCCGCGGTAAAGGCATCTCTTCGCATCGAGTCGGGACTGAACTGTATTGGACAGATTCAGCAGAGTAGGCCATCAAACAGTCTCAAGAGGACAAGCGTGGGACATCCATCTAAGCGGACTTTGCTAAGTTTGAAGGACGATTAATGAGACGGATAAAGGAAAAGGACCGATCTGAGAAAAAGCGGTCTAGTGTGTACACATTGCCAGAAACCAGGGCATACTGCCAATGACTGTTGGCGTAAACAGGGAAGGTGTTTACGCTGTGGTAGTGATCAGCACCAGCTAAAGGATTGCCCAAAATACGAAGATCGGACCAAACAGGTGCAACCACAGAAGCCGGGTAACGGCTAGGGTAACCGGGCAAGGATGCCCGCTCGAGCATTTGCACTAGCCGGACATGAGGCTCCGGAAAAGAGGCGTGGTGGAAGGTGCACGCTCGGTATCTAGCCACTACGCTAAAGTACTATTTGACCATGGATCAACGCATTCATTTGTTGCACCATATTTTGTACACAAGTTGCATGCATGCATGGAACATATGCCTATAGGTCTAGAAGTATCAACTCCTATGGGCGCAAGCCAGATAACAAATATTATCTATAATGCATGCGAAGTTAAGATTGATGAGATAAATTTTCCGGCCGATTTGATTTTATTACCCATATCCGAATACGATATAATTTTGGGGTTGAACTGGTTGTCTGCACACCACGCACAAATGGACTGCCATCGCAAGTCCATTAAGCTATGTGAACCCGGTAAGCCCGAAGTAGAAATTTCGGGAAGAGCACGAGTTAAGATTGCCGCAATCATTTCAGCAATGAAAGCGAGGAAGGCGATCACTAGAGGGGCACAAGGGTACTTGGCGTTTGTAATTAACAAACCTAAGGTTGAGACACAAATTAATCAAATACCTATAGTATCGGAATATACCGATGTATTTCCACAAGAACTCACCATTGTCCCTCCAGATAGGGAAGTCGAGTTCACCATCGAGGTATTACCAAGAACCGCCCCGATCGCCGGAACGCCATATAGAATGGCTCTTGTTGAGTTACAAGAGTTGAAGACTCAATTACAGAAGTTGATGGATGTGTGATTTATCCGACCAAGTACGTCTCCCTGGGGAGCACCAGTACTATTCGTCAAGAAAAAGGATGGCACATTAAGGCTATGTATAGACTATCGCGGACTCAACAGTGTGACTATCAAAAACAAATATCCCCTCCCGAGGATAGACGAACTGTTTGATCAACTTCAAGGAGCGATGGTGTACTCGAAGTTTGATTTACAACAGGGATATTATCAGCTAAAGATCCGTGAAGGAGATGTTTCCAAAGCGACATTTCGGACGGATATGGACACTACGAGTTTGTAGTGATGCCTTTCGGTCCGACAAATGCACCAAAGAACGTTTATGGATCGATGCATCAAGTTTTTCAACCTTATTTGGATCAATGCGTAGTGATATTCATTGATGACATACTCGTATACTCTAAGTCTAGAGAAGAGCATGAACGTCATCGAAAATTGTTTTGGAGACACTACGAGCACAAGTTGTATGCCAAATTGCAAGTGCGAATTTTGGCTTAGTGAAGTCGCATTCTTGGGACACATAGTATCCGACCTTTGGGATCGCGTAGATCCCTTGAAGGTACAGACGGTGGTTGAATGGAAACAACCAGAGTTTGTAACGGAGATCGAAGTTTCTTAGACTGGTGGATATTATCGAAGATTTATCCAATTTCTCCAAGATAGCCAGGACCACTCACTCGACTAACCCGAGAAGCAAGTCAAGTTTGAGTGGAATGACAAGTGTGAGACTAGTTTCCAAGAGTCAAGAAACGACTTACTACGGCTCAGTCCCCAGCCCTTCCAAAGGGAACAAAAACTTTGTCGTCTACAGTGATGCATCAAAGGAGGTACTAGGAGCAGTGCTCATGCAGGAAGGAAAAGTCATTGCTTATGCATCACGAAAACTCAAGCCAGGCTAATTACCCTACACATGACTTGGAACTGGCAGCGATAGTGTTCGTGTTAAAGAAATGGAGACACTATCTATACGGAGCAACATTCACGGTTTACACAGATCATAAGAGCCTAAAGTATCTATTCTCTCAGAAGGATCTCAATTTGAGGCAACAGAGATGGATGGAGTTAATAGAAGACTATCACTTTGATATTCAATACCATCCCAGGAAAGCTAACGTAGTAGCTGACGTCTTGAGCAGAAAGGCGAGTTTAGCCAGAATAATGATTCGAGAGTGGAAATCATTAGAAGAATTGAGCACTTCGAATCCGACAAGGACCAATGCTCACATTTCATGTGCTAATGTTGGACCTCTAGCGCTACTCGGATTGACTACTGTCCCCACAAACCAACATGAGTCTTTTCTAGCGCGCTTTGTCCTCACTCACGCACCACTCGGAAAACTTCCAGGGGTCATCCATCCCATGTCTACTCCAGGTGCCAAGCACGCTAACCTCGAGTTTCTATGTAATGGGCACGAGAAAAGAAGATGCATCTGTTGGTATAGGTAGTCCAAATCATATCCTTTAAGCTATCATTTAAGCTGTGCAATCCAACGCTCACGAGTTCAAATCACGGGCCGCGCCGCGCCTCTTTTAAAGCCCATTGCAGCGGTGATCTTGAACCATATCCCAACAATCCCCTCCCAAAGACTGCCAAAGATCGGCTCGTGCTTGGCAACCTCCATTGTCCGCCAAACTTCCTCGTTCTAACGCCAACTTGATTCAGCGTCGCGTCACACACGCCCTCGATTCCGAGCAACCCAACAACCTACACCTTCACCTTGATTCTGATCTGTTTTACCCGCCCGACCACCTAGCAACTTACCCTTCGGTCCACCCAACAACCTACACCTTGGTTCGATCTGTTTTACCTCGATTCGGCCACTGGCAACCTACCCTTCGATTCTGGTCCACCCAAAGAACCTACACCTTCGATTCCAAATCCGTTTTACCTCGATTCTGGTCTCCCGGCAACCTACCATTCAGATTCTGGTCCGTTTACTCCGCTGCGCCAAAGATCTCGTTCTACCGCTCCCGGCAACCCCTCTTGCAGCGTGCTTCCAAGGGAATTCGAACTCGTGACCTGCTCGATACCAGTTGTTGGACCTCTAGCGCTACTCGGATTGACTCATCGTCCCCACAAACCAACATGAGTCTTTTCTAGCGCGCTTTGTCCTCACTCACGCGCACTCGGAAAACTTCCCTGGGGTCACCCATCCCATGTCTACTCCAGGCCAAGCACGCTTAACCTCGGAGTTTCTATGTAATGGGCACCAGAAAAGAAGATGCATCTGTTGGTATAGGTAGTCCAAATCATATCCTTTAAGCTATCATTTAACTGTGCAATCCAGCGCTCACGAGTTCAAATCACGGCCGCGCCCGCGCCTCTTTTTAAAGCCCATTGCAGCAGGATCTTTGGACCATATCCCAAATGACTAACATATCTGTTAAACCCGACCTACTGAACGAGATCAAAGCAGCACAATAGACAGACGTGCAACTTCAAAGACTAAAAGTGAAGATACTTAAAGGAGAAGGATCATAATTCTCGGTACATGAAGATGGGATCATCAGATTTCGGAATCGAGTTTGTGTACCAAGTGACGAGCAGATTAGGAGCGAGAACTCCAGCGCTAAGCACACCGTTCAAATACACTATACACCCGGGGGAAACAAGATGTATAAGGACTTGAAACGACATTTCTGGTGGGTGAACATGAAGAACCAAGTAGCAGAGTTCGTTGCGAGATGTTTGACTTGTCAACGAATAAAAGCATAACACCAACGACCATCTGGTTTATTACAACCGTTGAGAATTCTCGAGTGGAAATGGGAACACATAACGATGGACTTCGTGATGGATCTACCGAGGACTAGACGAGGCGAAGATGCTATATGGGTAGTCGTAGACCGACTCACGAAATCTGCACACTTCTTACCTATGAAGAAAACCGATAGCTTGTAGAAACTTGCGCAAATTTACATCCAAGAGATCATTCGACTGCATGGAGTGCCAGTCGACATAGTGTCAGACAGAGACCCAAGGTTTGTCTCTAGATTCTGGAAATGCTTACATGAGGAATGGGTACTCGCTAAGTTTCAAGACAAAGAAGACATCCGCAAACCGACGCGGTCTGAGCGAACAATTCAAACCCTGGAAGACATGTTGCGAGCCCGCACATTGGATTTCCAAGGAAGTTGGGATGCACACTTACCATTGGCCGAGTTCGCCTTTATAATAACAGCCTATCGGCCACGATTGGGATGGCACCTACGAAGCCTTGTATGGACGAAAGTGTAGATCCCTCTACACTTTGGGAGATTGATGACCAATGGACTCCGAAGGAGAAACGAAAGTCACCCTCGATTCCAAAGGTCGACTTAGTTCAGGAAGCCATGGAGAAGGTCAAGTTGATCAAGGAACGGATCCGTACAGCTGATAGGTGTGAGTTTTGCATGTATTTTGAGGCGTATTTCTAGCTATAATGATAGGTAAACATGCACATACTCGCGTTAAATGTTATATATTCACTCCTTGTGGAAAAGATATTACACTTTGCTTATTTTGTAGGAATTTCATGATATTTGAAGCAAATTGAATACGAACACGAGGATAGCAAAGTGGAAACACGGAGAATTGAGTGGGTATACGAAAAGTGAAGCCTAAAAGAGCAAAAATTGAGCGTCTACGAAAAAACAAGGGGCACACGGGTTGGGCGTGCCTCAGACACCACCCGTGCACCCCTGTATAAAGATAACTGGAGCTGCAGCATGGCGCACGGGTAACCCATGCATCGACGCATGACCCGTGCGTCCTACAGAGGATGACTGATTTCACCGGGGTGGTGCACGGGTAGGCCGTGCTCCGACACACCACCCGTGCACCCTACAGAGAGTTGGATTATTTCAGTAGGGTGACGCACGGTAACCGTGCTTTCGACGCACCACCCGCGGCGTCTGCTACTGAATCCCATATGTCATGACATTATGCCCTAAACTTGATGGTGGGTATAAAAAGGCTTTTTTGGGGGCGCACTCAAGGATATTCTGGCATTTTTGGGATCTACAACACAAGACAAGGGTCAACTCTTGGAAGGAGATATCAAGGAGACAATCGGGTTGCATCGGAGCTTGAAGAACGGAGATATATCGAGAGATTGTCAACGTTCCTAAGTTTTTCTTGCTTCTCTTTTAGTTTCAATCTTTCATTTTCATTTGTAATGGCTTTGAACACTTTGTTACAAGTTGTTTAATCATGTGTAGCTAAACTCTTGAGATTTCCGGGTTTTGGAAGTATATTAATGAACTCTTGTTGGATGTTTTAATCTTAGTTGAAGTTATTATCTTGAAGCCTATTTGAGTATTTTGAGCTTATTCTTGTTTTATCACTTGATCAATGATTTAACTTGTTTGATATATTGATTCATAATTCGAGAGATGAGTTTCAATATTAGATCTTGAATACTCGACACAAATATTTGCATGAATCAAGAGGTTTGTAAATATTTGTGAGGACATTTGATCTTTTAAACTTTTGGGAGTTGAATGCTTCATGTTGAGTAGAGATGCTAGCATAAGTATTTCAATCTACGTTTTATATGCATCTCGAGAGGGAGGATAAAATAGCTTTGTGATCGTCTTATAGGAATATTGATAATAACGTGGCTTGATTAAATCGGACAATAAGAGGATTATTAATCGAAGCCTTAACTCGGAAATCCATTTCATTATCTTGATACTTCTATCATTTGTATTATCTTAATCTTGTATTTTAGTGATTTAAATTGTCTTAATCTCAATACAACAATCATCCAATTTCGATCGTCTAAATAAAAATAAGACTATCTTGGATCAATACTTAGCATATTAATTTATTAATCTCCGTGGATACGACCTTGCTTACCCTATTCTATAAACTATACCGTACACTTGCGGTGAAGATTAAAATAAGGCGAACAACAGCTCAGAGCCGCCAAAAGAGTTACGCGGACAAGAGGAGAAAGGACTTAGAATTTGAAGCCGGAGATGAAGTATTTCTCAGACTCTTGCCACGAAAAGGATTAATCAACCCAAAGAAAGGAGGTAAATTAAGCCCGAGATATATTGGACCTTACAAGATTTTGCAGAGAATCGGAAAGTTGGCCTACCGACTAGAGTTACCGGCATAATATGCGGGAATGCACGATGTATTCCATGTATCGAGATTGAAAAAGTATCAACCAGATCATGAGCACATCATCACTCGTGATGCTCCTCCTCTAATGGAGAATTTATCTTACAGGAACCAATCGAGAATCATTGACCGCCAGACATCGTCGGTTGCAGAAGAGAGATTCCAATGGTTAAAGTTGTATGGCGGAACCACAAGAGACGAAGACGCAACATGGGAGATGGAAGAAGACATGAGGAATCAATATCCAGAGCTATTCTAGAGAGAATTTGGGGACCGAATTCTTTTAAGGAGGGGAGAATGTGAAGCCCTGATTTTTATTCGATCATGTACTTGTTTCGTATCGTCTTTGTATTATTTTGACTATTTTACCGCGTCACTTTGACTGGTAGATATTAATGATAAATAGATTTTGCATTTAATTCTTTTAAATTCTATTTGTGATCATAATCATTTATTAATTTTAATTCACATTTATGATCACTTGGATGATCATCATTATTATTATTGGTGTATTTATTAATCACCTTAGAATTTTAAGAGACTATTTATTTTAGGGATTTATAATTTATAGAATTAAGAATTCGATTTAGATTAAAGGATCATGAGACATATAAGTGATCAAGGAAATCACTAATTATTTTGGAGATTGATATTTATTCATCTATTATCATCAATTTTGGGACAAAAAAAAATATGTGGAATTACCAAAATACCCTTAGGGGGACGGCATTGGTGTATTTTTTGGTGTAGAAATGTCTCCCAACTCTTGTACATGTACACCTTGTGTATTCATCTTGTGTATTTTTACACCATTAATTCAAACCTACATCTTAAATTAATCCCACCATTTCAATCATCCAATTGGTCAAACAAGACCAATTTAAAAATTCCCCTAAGATTAGCATTTTGGCTAATTGTCCCTAATAAAGTTGCCTAAATATTACTTTCTTCCCTAATTCCCTCAATTATTACTCTAACTTATCATTTAATCAAAACAAAATAAAATTTTTATTCTTCCCATTTCATTTCACCAACACCAAATTTCTTCTAAGTCTTGTAATTCCTCTTACCTCTCTCTGAAAATCCTCCTACATCTCTCTACCTATTTTTCATCTTCTTCACTAACACTTAACCAAAACTTCAAGAATTCATCTCCCATTTTCTTCAAAAATTCGAACCATATACACTACACAAGGTAAGAAATTTTCTTCTTCAATATATTCTTATACCTTCTAGCTCACCTCTTTCACCTTCTAATTTAAGTTTGATTTTTGAATTTGAGGTATACCTAGAAGACCTTTGAAGAAGTTAAGAGACTAGTCATCTTGAAGAAAAATTGTAAAGAAGTTGGACTATAAGGTAAGAAATGGAATTTTTAGTACACTTTCTTCTTCTATTCTATTTTCCAAATTTCGACACTCCATTTTCATTTTTGGAGTTTTAGGGGCTGACCTTGGAGGTTGACATTAAGGGTGACCAAAACCTTATACTTGGAAGCCATTACTAGTCACATTTTACTCACTACACAAGGTAAGTGTAGTATTTCCAATTTTCTCACCATCTTCTTCTTTTCCCTAATTTTTTAACCACATTCTTATAACTCCTATATTTTTTGATATTCCTTGACTTAGGGGCTGACCTAAGTCACTCCTTCATCGAGAGATTTATCCCATTTTCACCAACAAACCGATCTTTAAGGTGGGTGGAAAAATCCTTTCAACTTCTAGGTGTTTTAATTTGAAAATATGCATGTAGTATTTTGTTATTGAGCACTTGAGATATATATTATGTATTGCATGCTATTTTCTTGTATCAAGATGGAAAAATTCTCAAGTGTTGCTCAAAAATGTGATTTATCGAAAAATAGGGCATACATGCACATTTTATTGTTATACTTGATGAAATTTTGTATGAGAAGGATATGTATGTGTATGACTCTTGAAATCTATGTTTTGAATGATTTATAACCTGGACAAGTCGAGCATAATTGATTAAATTTCAATTTTTGGACTTAAAATGCAAAAATGGAAAGTTGGTGGACTTAATTGCAAGAAAATAAAACTTAAGGGACCCCTCTGTAATTTTTGATTTTTGGGACTGAACTCAGGTTCAAAAATTATGTTTTGACATTTTATTAAAGTTTTAAGAGTTTTTAGATAAATAAAATCAACCCTTAAAATCCCAAGGACTAGATTGTAAAATTTGAGAAGTTTAAGGGCTATTTTGCAAATTTCGAAACTGTACCAGACCCTAATTTTAAAATTTGAAATTTTAACTCTTAAGGGACTGGAAATAACATATTTGAAGTGTATTCCAAAAATCCAAGTGTTTAGAACTTGGAAAGTAATTTTATAAAAATTGAGGGACCAAATTGTAAAAGATTAAACTTGAGGACCAAAATACAATTTCTAGGACTTATGCAGTCCATGCACCTGGAAATACTAATTTAACTATAACATAATTATATCTTGGACCCAAGGTTCAAATTTCATAACAATTGGACCCCTAAAAGCCTTAAAAGCAATTATTTCAAAATGGGACAAAAATGAGATTTTCAAAAGTTAAGGGACCTATACTTCCTTCTTTTAAAAACTGCTTTTGTCCCAATATCCCACTGACCTTAGTGACATTTTACAACTGGAATCACATTAAAAGCCCTTCCGGTTTGTGAGTTCCAATTATTTTAAACTTAGAGTCCGAAATGGCAATTTTAACAAATTTGGGGCCAATATGAGAATCTTATAAAAAACTCGACCTCAAAACTTCAAAAAACCTGAATCTCTGAACAATTTGGAGAGTTTAGGAACTGACCTCATAATTTTTCAAGGTCGGGATATTTATTTATTAAATTTTTAACCCCAAAAGTATTGGTTTTTACAAAACGGGTTGAAAATTTTCTTTTTATCAAGGACCTAACACAAATTATTTTTTCTTTTACTAAAACAGCCCTGGACCCTCTGACTTCAATTCTTAATTAAAATATTTTAATTTCTCAAAAAACCCCTTGACTTATCGGACCGCCTTGACCGATTAATACCCGATCGCGGGCGACTTCCTCGTCTTGCGATTTGAATCTATAGCGGGACTTATGTTCCACCTAATCGTTCAAGATATCGAAGATTGCTTATCCTCCCGATAATCATCTTCATCCAAATAACTCCACCAACGCCATAACTACCTCACGCAAATTTTTGAAAACTTTTCATGAATCGCTTCCGAATCATATATACATTGCACTGGTTGACTACCTGAGCGTGTATTTAATTTCCTGCCTGAGTCAACTTGGTGTGTCGAGCTCATAGTCGGAATGGATACGTCGGGGATGGAACCGGTAGCTCGACTACTATTCCACTCTCCGCCCCATCGCACTAATCCCCAATCGAGGACGGAGTTTGTCCAAGGAAGCGGGTCGTAGTACTTGAGGTATAATCATGATTATGACAGATCCGAGCCTCGCTAGCTCCACTGTGGATTTTGTCTTTGCCTACGAGCGATAAGGTGACAAGTCTTGGACCATCTTACTCGGGAGTTACAAGGAAGAACGAAGGAATCATTGTCGATCCACACGATTCGAGTTAATCGGACCCGTTTGGTTGGCGCTACAAACCGCACGCAACCGCTACTTGTATTGCATAGGTTGGCGCTACAAATCCATACGCAACCGCTACTTGTCTTGCATAGGATTGGCGTTACAAATCCACGCAATCCTCCCCGATCGCTTGAACCATAGTGCTGCGTGACCATGAACTATTTTCTTAAATCGTATAAGTATATTACATAAATATATTTTTCATGACGCTTGTGGACTGTGTGTGAATTCATGCATCATCTCTCACGCGTTTTCATACAACTAAATTTCCCGCATTAACTATATATATCGCCACACTTGCACACGATCACCCCATCCACTGAGATTTCTGTCTCACCCCCTCCTGTTTTCTAACCTTAGAAGATGACTTTGTCGAAGAAGCTGAACCTGCCTTGGATTGAACTCTCGAGCTCCGCCCGTTGGAACTCATTTCCTATCGTTATCTATGTTGTTGGACTATTTTCTTTTATTTTTCTGATGTTGGACTCTTTTATTTCCTTTGAAATTCTGGACTGTAATTGAAGGATGTAGGACCCATTTGACACTTAAGCTGTGATATGATGTGTACTTTATTCCTAGTTCTGGACTGTAAGCTATTAAGTTGTTAGGATGTAATTGTAATCTTGTTGTACTTGTAGTTTTCCGCTGCATTAGACCTTGTTTCACTTGGGATTGTTGCATCGTTTTCTAGAGTGTTGGGTTTATTTCTGTTTAAGTGATTGATCGCCGTCGCGTCACGTTTGGGGCGTGACATGACTTGATATTCGCGTGTAACACACATGTAGCCGCCGTTAAGTTTTAGATGGTTATAGGACTAAAGTTACAACTATTGTATCCTTATGAGACTATCATTGCTTTGAAAAAAATTAGGGGACTATATTTGTGAAGTATGTGACTAAAATTGCAATAGGTATAATCCTATTGGACTGAAAATGCAATTTTCTTTGTTAATAGAGCAAGCAATTTCCTCCATTAAAAATGTAACAGTGGAGAAATTGCATATTTAGTCCCATAAATTTGGCATGTTGCAATTGTAGTCCCATGTTTGCAATATGGTCCCATAGGATTGATTTTTTTGCAAAAATAGTCTCATCGTTACATTTTTAACGGAGTCAACAACCAACTCCGTTCATGTATAATATTGGATGGGCGAAAATCGCATATTTAGCCCTTCAAGATTTTTTAGTTGCAAATTTAGTCCTACTTCTGCAAAACAGTCCCACGTGAACGAACTTTTTCCAAAAGCAATCCTACTATTAGTGTACCTCTGTTTTTCCTTCCAAATGGCCCAACTTTAGAACACAAATGATTCAAACTTCTGTTTTTAAACCTTAACCTTCATCCAAAAAACCACATCCATAAAAGTTTCTTTACTAGCATGCTTCAGGAGGTGCCAAAATTCTATATTCTTCCACAAATGACGAATAACCGGACAGAAAAAGCCCATAAAAATTTCCACCATTTAAACCCACTATGAAGTGCATTATTATACAATGAAGATAATAATTAGCAAACATCAAGAAATATAGCAAATGCGTAATAGCACCAGGCTTGTCAGACGTATATTATTCGATACAGAATACTCTGATTGTCCAACATTTACAAGTTGATTACCTTTGGATACAGTGCATATTTTAATTTGATGGAGGACTTGGAAGGAAATACGTACCTGCAACATGAACTGTTTAATGTATCCAGGACTAAATTAATTAACTCAGCTAAACTTCCAGATACTAAAAATTGATCAGGTCTAGAAGAAAACAACTAACACAATGACAATAACAGGGAATAATTTGAGAGATAATGCAAACTTTAGTGGAATTTAAACCCACAATCAAACTCCACAAGTACATTATTATACGATAAAAAACAATGTAATCAGCAAGCATCAATAACTAAACACCACAAAGGGACTCAATGTATTGATATCCAATTCGACCCAAAAATCTCTCACGACCTTCAACCTCAGCACCTACAAACTCAAATATTGTTTCAAAAGTCTGATAAACAATATTATAACGAATGGCTTTTCCTTCAATATTCAAAACCAAGAATGAATCTTCATCTTTCTCTCCCCGAACCAGAGAACATAGAGCATAAATGGGACGGTTACGCCAGTCCATATAAAAATTGATTGGATTAGACCGAATCATCTCAGGAAAAGCAGCTACAACAGGTGAAAGGTCAACTCGGTACTTGATAAACCACTCGGAATAATCCTGCCTCATCTCATACACATTAAACGAAATCGATGAACGAATGATGTCAATGATGTAATGCAAGTGATCACAAGACTCCCAAAAACGATAATTGCTTTTCCAATTTGAAGCATCCGGGAGAGGCAGCAATGGCATTACTCGAAGTATCTCATCATCAACATTGAAATACAGAGAATCACGAGAATCCCAAAAATGCAGGGAATTTCGAAATCCATTCATGATCCAGTGAATGGCTCCATTCCAATATACTCCAGTTTGGAAAATGACTTGGGCTTTGAAAGGCTCACCACATTTTCTCCAAGGACCACCTGTCTCAGACGAGTAAACCTCAAGCTGATACATATACCTCCATGACCGGATACAAACAACTTTGTAATGAGGAGACTTGGCGGGATCAAAAGCCAAGTTCATCCCACATATCTGGCTTGAAATCCAATCTTCTTCTCCATCTAATTTTGGAAGTGTTGAAAATTTATTGGAGGTGGGATTATACACATAGTATCTACGCGCAAGATTATTACAATCCCGAGTGGTGGAACAGAGCAATAGTCCATTGCAAGAACAGATAATCCTGATGTCGGACGGGCGTTTATTAAACTCTAGTTTACTAAATGGTGGATTACTTGATTTGATGCCGGAGAAGGGAACATATTCAATCCAGGGATTGAATCCAGAAAACGAACAGGAAAGAAGATGCCAACCGCTGGATTGGGATTAGGGTTGCGTAGAAGACAGAATCGTGGATCATCGATGAGAGAATTCCAGTGTTTGGACACTGATTTGAAGCTAATAAGAGATTTTATTGGGAGGTATAGAAGAATCTGAATTAACAGATCATCAATTGAAGAAACAATTTGAGATAATGATTGTGCCTCAACGGAGACTTTGATTTTGGTTTTCATGTTGGGTACAATACATTACTTCAAAAGTTTGATTTGGTATTTAAGCTGTAATTTTTGTTCGGAAAATTTGCTGCGAGAGCCAATCAAAGAATATTCGCAGATGAGTTGATTATCATCTTGTACCCGCATTCAAATCATTCCACGCAAAATCTATATTGGAATGTATGTAGGGGTTGAAATGGGCCAAGCGACGCCAGACTTTGAGTTGGAAGGCCTAAGCCTACTTTGTTAAGTTTAAGCCTAAATCTAAGCCTATTTAAAGTCTGTTTAAGCTTGTCAAAGTCAATTTCAAAAAAATATAAAAAAGTTGCAAATTACAAAAAACAAAGGACTATCTCACGATAGTCAATACAAGATTCATAATGAAAACAACAATATACACATGACAATAGAATCCATTACGCTCTACCTCCAAGGGACATAAGTATAATAATACAAAATCCAATAACTTCATAACAATAACAAATCCAAATACAAAATAAATCTAATTAGTGTTCTAATATTATATTTATATATAAGATACATGTAATATTGTTATACAATCTATATCTTCAATATGTTTATAAAATATACTACATATGTGTATTCTATACTATACTATTTATTCCTATATATTATATATGTACTATATATAATATTATATAAATTTTATATGCAGGCCTTACATGCCAAGCCACCTGTTGAGCTTAAAAGACTTTTTTAAAGGCCTAAGCCTGACTCAACTATATAAATAGGCTTTGTAAAAGGGCTGAGCCTGACCCAATTGTTAAATAAGTCAAGCCAAGCTTAAGCCCTTAGTAGGCCCCCTGTTGGGTAGCTGACATATTTCCACCCCGAATGTATGGTTGTATTTTCAACGGTGGTTTTCCACTTTTCAACTATTCCAAAAAATGAGTTTATGTTTGTTTTAGGAAATTTTCAGTAGAAATAAAGTCATTTCCAATTTTCATATTTTTATAGAAATATTCTTTTGAAAAGACAACCAAACAAAATTTCATCCCAAACACGCAAATCTAGGTGAAAATACACTACAATCACGCAAACTTATGTCCAAAATACATTTAAAATACTATAACCAAATATATTCTCATTCCAAATAGAAATTCAGACAACAAACCAAACATATTTTCAATTCTCACACGAAAATCAATAAAGTTTCTAGAAAATGGAATTTGGACTTGAAAATACATCCATACAAAGCCTGCTAGCGTTAGTGTTAGGTTCACAAAATGCTAGCCCGTTTAACAATGGCCTGTTTAGCCCGAATCCCGTTAGAGCTGGCCCTATAGGGCTAGGGCCAGCCCGTTTAACATCTCTACCTAAGAAGCAGCTTCGGATTATTGTGAGATTTGTTTTGTCCAGTACTTAAAACTGAGGTAACAAAGTCGAGAGACATGATTATAAGGTTATCAATTTGTACGAGTCTAAAAACTCAAAATCTATTATATACAAGGAAATCCCCCAAAAAAAATTTCCCCATAAAGAAAAATTAATTTGCTATTTTAGCTATCTAAAAAGCCAAAGATTGCCTCAGTTTTTGATATCTAAGATCATTATCATTGTTTTAAATTTAAATTTTGGATATCAAAAAATAGATGTGCATTTTCTAACTTTCTGAAATAAATATGTTTCGAGAGGGAGGAAAACCAAAGACGCAAAGAACAAAAAAGAGCAGACAGATTTTTGTTCAGAAAATACACCATTCATTTAACCATTCGTATAATTGAAAATATGAAAATACAGTAGTGATTTCTCTAAGAAAATTGTACAAAAGAATTTCATAAGTAAATGTACAAATGGATTTCATTCTTTTAACTTGGTAATTTTGGATAGATTCTTGTTAAGCAAAAATAGGAAAACCCCTTTCCAAGGATCTAAACTTGGATTTTTGTCTACAAGGAAACACCTTACACAGTGACAACTCCAAGGAATAACTTGAAGGAACACAATCCATACTAATCTTTCAATTAAAACTCACATTCAAAGTCCACAAAGCACAAGGTAATTTATAAACATCAAGAACTAATCACACAAAAGGGACTCAATGTATTGAAATCCATTCGTACCCGGCATGCATGTTTGAATCGTCAACCTTATTATCTCAAACTCATGAAATGTTACACAAATCCCATAAGCAAGATTGTATTGTATGACTTTTCTAGAAATTTGCAAAACCAAAAATGAATCCTTGTCCTTCTCGCCTCGAACCATTGTAAATATAGAGAAAGTGTAGCAGTAACACTCCGTATGAATAAAATTATTCATGGTTATCTCAGGATAAACAACAGCAACAGGTGAAACACTACAAGAAATCTGCGGATTAGCGATGAATTTTAGCGACGGACCTCATCCGTCGCTAATAACGACGGATCAACGACGGATTAACAACGGAATAAATCAAGAAAATAAATAAATAGTTCAAATGAAGATTAGCGACGGATATTAGCGGTGGAAGAAAGCCGTCACAAATGACGACGGATCAACGACGGAATATCAACAAAATGAAATAAACAAAATATTTTATTAATTCAATAGCGACGGATCTAAATCCCTCGTTAATAAGGTGACTACAATTTGGAAAGTTGGGAAAAAATATTTGCGACAGGTAATATCCATCTCTAAATAATAAAATATTATCAAATTAGCGACAGATACAACATCTGTCGCTAATTAATTTAAAAATATTATCAATAGAGCGACGGATATAAAATCCATCGTTAAATAATTAAGATATGAAAATTTAATTTTTTATTAGTGGGGGGGATGTAAATCGTCGCTACATTTATAAATAAATCAGGAATATTTAGCGACGGATAAGTTATAAAAAAATTAGTGACGGATTAAAAATTTGTCGCAAAATTATTAAGTTAAAATGAATTTGAAAATTAATTTTTTTTAATTAGCGACGGATGTATTGCGGTTGCTAAATTTATAAATAAATCATGGAAGTTCAGCAACGGATATATATATATATATATCCGTCGCTACAATATAAAGAAAAGACGACTGCATTTCAATTCAAAAAAAGGTAAAACATTATCGTAGTAACTTGTTTAGCGATGGATTTATATCCGTCGCTAAATGTGACCTAAAATTGGGCCAGTATTCTTTTTTTCCCTGTTCTCCTCTTCTACCTGTGTCTGCTCCCGTTTCCCCACCCTCCCTCCGTTGCACCGGCGAAGACAAGGGCCACACCCACCGAAGCCCGCCGCGTCACCCAGGTAAGATATTTCGATCCCTTTTCCACAAATTAGGGCTTTTAAATCCGTCATTAGGTTTTAATCTAAAATCCCACCCCGTTCCTTCAACATAATGGGCAAAGAGCAAAATTATCCCCTTCTCTTTGACGCATCGCCAGTTCTAGTCCACCCCTCACCCATATCTTCACCCCCAGCCACTACCATCAATCATTTTCTAAGTTTTTTTTTATTCGCGACTAGCGATGTATATTTCATATAATTACGATTTATTATGTCATCTATCCTGTTAACTTGTTAATGTTCTGTCTCTTATGTAATTGTTATGCGTCTGATTATATTTGATTTTGTTTGGTGGGAGAGGAGGCTGGGGGGTCCTATGGAATTAAAATATGCATGTTCTGTCTCTAGATGTTGATGAATACTATTTTGGATACTTGGAGGACTTTAATTCTTCTAAATACTGTCTTCTGTAAATTCATTCTTAGGTATTGCATTGTGTGTGAAATGCTAGAAATTCTGAGTTTACTGCTGGTGAAATGGATTGTTTGAGTAAATATCCTAAGGTTGATCAAATTAAGGATTATCTAATTTGTAATATTTCTGATCGTGTGTGCACATGTGTCATAGGTGATACTATTTTATTAGTATAATATTTGTTTTGAAATTTTCTTACACGTCTTGGTTAGGCCGTTTTATTGTTTTTATATGAGTTGCCCTCTTCTTTTTAAGTATTGGGTGACTAAAGTAGTATAGCATAGGAGATATCTCTTTTTTTCATCAGTGTACATACATGCGGAATATGTGATTTGTTCATATGTTTTCAATTGAGATTTATGGTCTGAAGAAGTTTTTTTGAATGTCTGTTTGACTTTTCTTTTTGTGATCTTATGTGGTTCATTTGTAATTAATCCATTGCTTCACTTTTGTTGTTTTCTTGTAGTGTCAGCATCTTCTTCCCCATTCTGTATTAGATTGACCGCACCCTTGAAACTTATCCCAAAGATTCCGACTAAGCTCTGCCGCCCCACCCCGCCAAAGATCGACTAATCTCTACCACCTCACCCCGTCGGAGGTCCGCCGACCACGAGGTAATATTTCTTCCTTTTTTTTCCAAGTAATTTATTACAATATTCAGGTTTTCAGATTTTGTGAGTTTGTCACTGTTTTTAGCTGGGATCATCTAAAGATTGTTCTTTAGAAGATCAATTTACAATTTTGTTTCTTCCTTTTTTCTGAGATGTGTTAATTCTTGAAGTATATATATATATATATATATATATATATAGATTTGGATCCTGTAAGTCCACCTATTTGGGGTGAGTACGTGAGAACAAATCTCGATCCTTGGTTATTTTTTTTAATCGTCATGATTTAATTGACTCTTGACCTATTTTTAATTGTTTTAAATAATTTTAAGGGTAATGGTGTAATTTCAATCCCTCTTTTCACACCGAATTAAATCGTATCCTTTTGTTGGGAGTGGTAAGTTCCAGATTTACAGGGTTTCTCTCAAAACGTTTCCTCTCACGTTTCCTCCTCCTACAGAACCCACCATTCTGCAATACGTTTCCTCACACGTTTTCTCTCTTCTATAGAACCCACTTCTCTTCCTTTTTGTTGCAATTTCCCCCTCGACTTGCTGATTTATCGTAAGGTTTTCTGTTGAATGTAGTTCAACTGAATTGAGTGCTCTCAGTTTTTGGGTTTCCTCTCTTCTACAGAACCCACCGCTTGAGTACGTGTTCATTTGCTTGTTCGAGTACAAGGGAGAAGAATCTCTGAAGGTTCGGTTATTGTTTTTATATTTATTATTTTTTTTGGCTATTGTTTCTGGAGATTTTAGTTGTTTTTTGGGTTCTGAATTTTGATTCCATGGTCATGGAATTCTGTAATAACAATTGAAGAATCTAAGTTTTGGGTCCTCCACAATTAGGGCTTTTCTGAATTTATACGAGTGAGCAAGATTTTAGTTTTTATATATGTATTTTTTAGTTGTTGCTTATAATGTATATGTATATTGCTATTTGGTTGTTGTAATTATTAATTCCCTCCAGATTAAAAGAAGTTAGGAGAACTGGTAAAATTCTCCTAATCTATTTGGTTAGAGATAAGATGTCTTTAATTAAAGTCATAATACCCAATGTACTTCCAGTTCCAATTGATCTTATTAAAGAATAAGGCCATTTTCTATTTTTTGCATATTTATTACAATATTTTGCTTCTGTTTCTATAATATATATGCTTATGATGTGTATGTCTGTTGCAGGTTAATATTTTTGTGTGTTAAGAGATGGCTAAAGGTACTGGTAAAAGAAAGAAAGACAATTTAAATAAGCATGATGGGGTGAAGAGGGTGAAAGGGCAATGCAATGGGGGAAAAGTATAAGAGGAAACTTTTTTCCCGCAAATTAATACAAGAGCCACTCCTAGCCCCTAGGGCTTTTCCCGCAAATTAATACAAGAGACACTCCTAGGGCTTTAGTTAAATCTATTGGACGTTTTAATCCTGTTCAGAAGGTTGTCGTAATGAATATGGTAATATTTGCTTATGTAAATTAATATAGTTGTACACATATGAACTGGTAATTTTTGCATATGGTAATTCCTAAATTTGCATTTATACTGATTATTTTTTTCTTATATAGCATTGGAATGTTGCTTACATAGGTTAATGTAGCTGTAAATATAAAATCATTACATTTTGCATTTTGGGCATGTGTTCATTCTTAAATATGCATTTATACTGGTTAAGTTTTGCTTATATAGTAGTGGATTGTTGCTTATGTAAATTAATATAGTTGTGTACATGCCTTTGTAGTGATTGCATTTATACTAATTAAATCTTGCTTCTATAGTGGTGGACCTTTGTATTTGCATATGGTAATTCATAAATATGTCTTTGTAGTGATTAAATGTTTCTTGTATAGAAGTGGATTGTTGCTTATGTAAGTTAATATAGGCGTATATACATAAACTGATAATTTTGCATGTGCTAATTATTAAGTATGCATTTATAATGATTAAATTTTGCTTCTATTGCAGTATACTACTGCTTTAGTTAGTTAATATAGTTGTATATATGTATTATGGTAATTTGTTATGAAAGTAATGGTTGGCCTTTTTTTTTTTCATTTCAGAGCCAGATATTCTCTTAGTATGTTTTGTCGAAGGGAACAATCTTGAAAGCCCGATTTATTCAAAATTCATCAATGACTCGATTGCGTATGCCTTGGAGGGATACACAAAACAAGTTGGATTGCGCCATTCTTGCCTTGCGTCACATGGAGACTTACAAGGGTGGTGGTGTTAAAGATTGGGATTGTTGTCTTGAAAAAGGGAACGATGCTGAGATCTCGGCTTTAAGGACAAAGTATTGTGTTGCAATTGTTCTCGACGAGAAGAACGAACAAAAAGCGTCAAATTTGGAGAAGGCAAAGAAGTTCACTAGTTCATAATAGAGTTGTTTTGGTGAATTGTGATGGATTTTGAAGTTGTAAATTGATGTTGATATATTTTTTTTTGGTTTACCTATATAAGTAGTTTTTTTGGTTACTGGTTGTCTATTAAGCATTAAGTTTTGGGTTTCACCTAGCTGCTCGTATGGATCAATTTTTAGTTGATGGAACAGATTTTACATAACGACTGATCTAAGTAATGTTAATTACCAGTTTTTGTGAATGCCTATCACACTATTTTTGCTTGTGTATATTCTAAATATGCATTTATAATGATCACATTAATTTTTGCATGTGATATTTCCCAAATATGCATTCATAATGATTATATTTTGCTTCTACATCAATGGATTGTTGCATGTAATAATTTCTAAATATGCATTTATGATGATTACATTTTACTTCTATAGTACTAGAATGTTGCTTATATTGCATTGGATTGTTTCTTATGTAAGTTTAATATGCAATTATACTAATTAAATTTTTTGTCCATATAGTAATGTGTTGTTGCTTATGTTAATTCATATAGTTGTACATATATGAACTGGTAATTTTTCCATGTGGTATTCCTAAATATGCTTTTATATTGATTACATTTTGATTCTATAGCATTGGAATATTGCTTATATAAGTTAATATAGTTATAAATATATAATAATTCAATTTTACATTTGCGCATGTGGTCATTCTTAAATATGCATTTATAACGATTAAATTTTGCTTCTATAGTAGTGGACTTTTGCTTATGTAAATTAATATAGTTGTATATATGCATTTGTAGTGACTGCATTTATATTTTATACTGATTAAATTTTGGTTGTATAGTCGTGGACATTTGCCTTTGGCATACGATAATTCGTAAATATGTTTTTCTAGTGATTACATTTTGCTTATATAGCAGTGGAATATTGCTATGTAAGTTAATATAGGTGTATATGCATAAACTGATAATTTTGCATGTGGTATTTATTGAGTATGCATTTATAATGGTTAAATTTTGCTTTTATTTGTAGCTTCCTATATTATAGTGGTCAATGTCTTTCACGCATGTTAATATTGAAACAAATCCTCATAAAATGTAGTTTTGAAGGAAAAATGCAAATATTCAATCGACCAACATTTTTAAGATAACTTCTTGCATGTCCGGCTATTGTAGTTTCCGATGTCCCCACATTTTCCACAGCGCCTCTTTAATTTCTGGCTTGCACGCAGAAGCCTTTTCCTTTTGACTTTGTAGTCGGTTTTTGACCCGACTTCCGCTCCCCTTGTTTTTCGCTTGTTGTAGCGGTTAGACTGTAATTTTAAAATGTGCAGTAATTCCTCCAAAATTGTGAATCATCCATTATTTCAAGCCGTTGGTTAGGCCATTTGCTACCTGTCACTGTTTGAAGCAATGCATGTAGTCTTCATAAGCAAATCATAATGCGTAAATATGCAATATTGTGTAGTATCAGAAACATTTTTGACATGAGGAAATTTTCCTTAACAAGCAATGTATATAGTATTCATAAGCTTCATATCATGCGTATACATGCATTATGTTGTAGTATCATAAGCAAATTGTTGTAGTATCACAAGCAAATTTTTTATCATATGCAAAAGTTGATATTTTCACAAGCAACCATATGATATTACATATGCAAATTACTAAATAATTGACAACAAGTTTTATTTACAAATTTTAATAGATTCCTGGAACTCAGAAATTAGAATGGAGAATCATCCATGCTTATAAGCAATATCAGTAGCTAAATAGTATTAACTTAACAAGCATGAGTGCGAGCAAGAGCATTGTTATTAGAATTTCGATTTTTTTTGTTAAAAACAATATATAACGGTAATTTTTTTGTTATTAGAATTTTGATTTTTTAAGTTTTAAGCATATGGAATATAAGGCCTATCTGTAAACGAATTGAGTGTATGTTTGCTTTCCTGATTTTTAATTTCAAGTTTGGATGTTAATGGATCCATAAGAAAAGGTAATAAGAATAACTTAGATTTTGCAATAGGAAGAATGAATGCCTCTACTAAATCAGTATTCCTTTATAACAGTGGTTTGTAATTCCCAACAAATACATATATATTATGTTCCAACTTTGTAGATTGTTCGCAGCTTGTTGATTGATAGATTAGAGCTCCCTCTTTTGACTATTTTAGTTGTTCAAGGTAAATTAAGTAACTTAATATCCATACATATTAATATATAGTGGTTGAATTTCTAGTTAGAAATAGTTAATGCGTGTTGAACACGTTATCAATGTTGGTGGATATGGTGTTGGTTTTTTTGTTTAGATTTGTTGATTATCTAGTTAAAAAATAGTTTAATGTGTGTTAAACACGTTCTTAATGTTGATGAATATGGTGTTGGTATTGTTGGTAAATATTTGAGTTGTTTGTGCTTAGATTGTGACCAGACATGTCAATTTTTAGGGGAAATGCTGCTGGAATTATTTTATGTTATTTTGTTGAAATATATATATGTTTATACTTTTTTTTTAGTTTATTTCATATTATACCTTGTCATTGTTGATTTTTAGGAAAATTATTGTCGAATTTTACTTAGTATATATTATTTGATATATTGTACATATTAATAATTGAATATATTTTTTTGTTTGCAGAAGCACTATTGGTGGGATTCGTCCATTGACAAACAGATTCATGACATGTTCATGCACCAGGCCTCGGAGTTGGTACGTGTGATGATGGATATGTGTCGCTGGAGACATATGCTCTTCCTTGACAGCTATTCACAAATTAGACAAATTTTATAAATATTTGTATTTTATATTTTGTATTATATTTGGATGCATTGCATTTTCTATAACTATAAATGTTTAGCACGAATTTTTTGTAATACAAATATTATATTCGCTATTATTGATATTTGTTATAGTTTATATAAATGTATTTTTCTAATTTAAACTGAATTGGTTTTACGGTTTTTAATTATAAAAAAATTAAAAAAATTTACAAAATTAGCGACGGATATAATCCGTCGCTAGTTGCTGACCGAAAAAGACAAATTTAGCGATAGACATGTCTGTCGCTAAATTTAGCGATAGACATGTCTGTTGCTGTTTCCATTGCTAATGTGTCGTCATTTTGTTATTTCAGTGAATAATTGGCGACTGATAGTTATCTATTTTGTAATGTGTCGCTAAGGAATTAACGACGAGTTAAATAAAGACGGAAATAATCCATCGCTAATCTGCCGCAAAAACATTTAGCGAGAGATTTTATGGGTTTAGCGACGAAAATTTCCGTTGCTATTTTGTGATTTTCTTGTAGTAAAGAACAATCCACTCTCATCTCGTGCACGTTGAATTGAATTTGCGGCCAAAACATCTCAACATAATGCAAGTGATCACAAAATTCACCAAAGTAACAATAGCTTCCCCAATCCCTGCAGCTATCTGGGATTGGTGGCAATGGAATCGACTGAAGCATTTGACATTCTAGATTAAAATACATACAATCTCGAGTATAGTTCATCCAATGGATGGCTCCGTTCCAAGATACCCTATTTTTGAAATTCACTTGTTGGGGGTGCAAAAGGCTCCCCACATTTTCTCCAAGAACCTGTCTCAAACGAGTAAACCTTCCGATTCCAATTCCCAAGATCCTCGGACGCAAATAATTTTGTAATGAGAAGACTTGGCGAGATCAAAAGCCAAACTCATCGCATATATCCCACTTCATCCGACTCGTTTTGGAGGTGTTGAAAATTTCTTGGTGGTGGGATTATAAACATAATATCTCCGATTATGATATGGGGCCCAAGAACTGCAACGGAGAAATAACCATTGCAAGACTGCAAAATTTCGGTGCCCCATGGTTGTTTAGGGAATTTTAGCTTTCTGAATGGTGGATTCGTGGATTTGTTGACAGAGAAGGGAATATATAGATACCAAGGATTGATCTGAAGGTTGCAACAAGGCAAGAACATACCAACAGCGGGATTGAGATTAGGAGTGCTCCGAAGACATCCTGGATTGGTAATGCCAATGCTTGGAGATTAGTTTGAAGCGAATAAGTGATTTCATGGGGAGGGGTAGAAAAATCTCTGTTAAGAGATCATCAATTGAGCCAACAATTTCAGCTGATGATTGAGCTTCTTAGGGATTTTGATTTTGATTTCACTACAACATAAATGACATTAGGTAACACAAATTTTGTAGCACTTTTTACATAAGGTACATATGTAACACATGTTTGTAACACTTTTTATATTACAATATTTATGTAACACTTTTGTAGCACTTTATCAATATGTAACACTTATATGTAACTTTTTTATATAAATAACACTTTTTAAGTATCACTTTTTTTGTAACGCAAATAGGTAGCACTTTTATCAATATGTAACGCTTATATGTAACACTTTTATATAAGTAACACTTTTTAAGTATCAATTTGTTTTTGTTATTTCTTTTGTAATGCAAATAGGTATCATTTTATTTAAGAAGCACTATTGGCAACACTACATTTTATTGATTGTACTTTTTAAGCTATATTTTAGTAACACAAAATTATATAACTATTATTAAATCATGTCAAAGATGTATTTAATTAATTGATGTCACCAAACCTAAAATTTATAGACATCATGTACTCTGTTTTTTTAACTGAATTTTTGTTTTCTTTTTACAAAGTATTTTAGTTTTGGCTTTTATTTTTTTTTTTATTTTTTACGAAGGCAATTAATCCCGTCTTAATACTGACGGAAAATGCGCATGTATATATTTTATTATTATTATTTATTTTTTTTAATTTTTACTAACAGAGACCAATTTCATCGTTCACCTTTTTTTTTTATTTTTTTAAAAAAATTACCAATGAAAATTGATGTTGTCGGTAATTACTTAGTAATTTTTTCCGTTGGTAAATTATTTTTTTCATTATTTTCTTTATTATTTAATTTTTTTACTGTTATAACATTTTTATCCGTCAGTAAATTAATTTCATATTTTTATATACTTTTTATTTTTATCGATTGAATATTTATCAGTCGATAAATTTATTTTATATATTTTTTATATTTTAATTTGTTTTGTCCTTTAATATATAATATAATATGATTTTCAAACTATATACTATGCAATATAAAATTTGATATATACAATGTATAATATAATTTAATACATATATTACAAAATATAATCTTTATTATATAAAATATATTATATATACATATAATATATATATATATATGTGTGTGTGTATATATATATATATATATATATATATATATATATAAAACAAAGCAAAAGTTATAATAAGAATCGAATTAGCTTAGTGGCAAATTGCCACTTCCATACATAACAGGTCTTGGGTTCGAATCTACTTTGTGGCAAAAAATAGTATTTCTACGAAGTTCTACAAAAAAAGTGTAACAAAAAAGTGTTACATAAGATTCGTATGTAACACTTTAGAAATATTGTTTCAAAGTGTTACCAATAGAAAACTTAATGTAACACTTAGAAAAAGTGTTACTAAAAGCTAATAAAAGTGATACCCTAGACTATAGGTAGCACGGGCAAGTGCAGAGCCATAAAAGTGCTACCTATTGTCTATAGTAACATTTTATGGCCATTAGATAATATTTTTTGGGTGTTACCTAATGTCATTTATGTTGTAGTGAATTTTCATTAATTATGGTACATGCGTTTTGTGTTTGGATGTTTAATTCAAGATATTTAAGATGTATATAAATTTTGGATTGCTTGAAGCTATAAGCCATTGACTAATCTAAAAAGAATTGCAGAGATATTGTCCCCAAGACTACTTTACCCAAAAAATATAATAATAAATTAAATAAAGTAGAACCAAGTTTCTTGAAAAGAAATACAATTATATATATATATATATATATATATATATAAAAGCAAGAAAGTCTTCCAAATATAGCAAAATCCAGCCCAAAACTCACTTGCCAAAACTGGAAAATCTAAAAAATTAAAACAAAAAAAAAACATTTGTATATCGAAATGGTGGGGCGTCGGGCGTGGGAATCTTTTCTATCATTAATATATGAGCAATACCTCTTCTTTTGTATTGGAAACATAGCCAAAGATGCCTTTTCATTAATTAATTTCGATTTGTGTTGTCTTGGAAATGCAAAAAGAGATTACATAATTTATTTATTAAAATTGTCATATAAAAGATTAATTTTTATAATACCTCTTATAATTATAAACAAATTTGGTTTCAAAAATAATGATAAATAAATAATTCAAATTTTGAAATTGCATCGAATCAATATTTCGTATTGAGATTATAAAAAGTTGTATTGAGATTACAAAAAGCTATTTGTGTTGGGCATAAAAAAATGTAATTCAAAATTTGAAATGAGTCCAAGTGACACACAATTGACAATACCCAACCAATTTAATTGAATACAAAACATTGGGCAAATGAAAAGATTTTGCTAGTCCTTCGGACTTGCAAATCTTTGTTATAAATAGGACCCATCACCGGTCCAAAGCACACAAGAACTTTGAGGAAAATGTACAGGTATCGGGACTCCGATGCCTACAGTGGTACTGCATATGGCAATAGGTCAAAATATTTTCAGGGTAAAATGCATCTTTCATTACAAACGTACGTTTAATATTTCTTTTTCAATGCATTCATCTTTTTACGGTTTAAATAAAGTTGCTATCTTAATTTTCATATTTTCTAATACATTCGCGATCAACTCAAAAGGCGCAAATCAGCAATGGTTCATCAAAAGGTCAGTTATTTTATTTATTATGTTGTATTGTGTTATAAAGCATAATACACGAACACATACCTCAAATGGAATAGCCAAATTTAAGTGCTTCTTCTTTATCTCTGTTAGGACTTATGATAAATAATAATTTTGTCATCGATTAAGAAAAATAAATTATGCACTTTCCCACATAAAAATCATATTAATTTATTCTAAAGTAGTTTGGCCTTCGTTAATATTATATGATAATAGGATAAGGTAAAATTTAATTTTCAGTAATGATGGGTACATTTGGAAACAACGGAAATCAATTTCCTCATTTGGGCTTAAATTATAGGTCCGGAGCTTTTTTAAATAACAAATAAATTTAAAACTACCTCGGAGGTCACAAACTTTTTCTAGGATTTTCAAATTCATTTTATGTAAGAAAAATACATAAAATTATAAAATAAATATAGTATATTGGAACAAATATACATCTGAACTTTTTTCCTTAATGTCCATATAAATTTTTTTTTTCTCATGACAATGCAAAACTCAAAAAATGAACAGAAAATCACATATGGCGGAAAAGAATTGGAACATTTAAAATCTTTTTTTGATGTTGGGAAATCGGAGATCTGAAAGTTTTTAACCGAAATACAAATCTTTTGGCGAAAAAAATAAAAACGAAAATAAGCATTACCGAAGAAGTCATCTACCTGAAAAAATCATTTCCCTATTTTTGATTGGAGGTTTCTTACGTTCCATTGATCCCCGATCTTACATCGTCTTTCTCTATTCGTGCATCAGATAAGCTCTTCAGAATCATGAAGCGGCGGCGAGAATTCGTTCAAGCCTTGGTCCCCCTTATTAGGTGCTTTGAGAGATCACTGGTAGAGTTCTGATGGGATTAGGACTCAAATTCAGCCCCAAACATGTCACATCGGCCGTGTGGTTTGACACGGCCACCCCACACGGCCGTGTGACCTCACACCGGTAGACCGTGCGATTGGTTTTGGACTCTGAAAATCGCTGAATAACTTCACACGGGCGTGTGGCTGTTCACACGGTCATGTGACTTATAAAACGTCCGAATTTGCTGCTGGGGTCTTCATGAAATTTGTATCATTTTCTTTTAACTTTCCATAGCCACTTGAATCACTTCAATATCAATTTTTTAGAGAATGTTATGGTCAAAATACTAATCCCTGCCCGTGCTGGAAACTGTTAATTCCCTTTTGTTCGATCGTGCATGCCTCTTTCCTTATTTTCTTTTTCTTTAGCCTCAAGCTCTCATTTTTCCAAATTTTCAGAATGTTTGTTTATTTTGCTCGATTTTCTCTATATATTTTTCAGAGATTTTTTTCCGAGCTTCATTCTCCTTTCATATTCACCTAGACATTGATCATCCCTCTTTCTTTGGCAACTTCCTCTTTCTTTTCATAAATTTTCACCATATCTCCCCTAAACTTGTTCATTTTCTATAAGCTCAAGAAAGTTCAGGCATAAAATCATGTTTTCAGATTATTGTGGCTAACAAAAAAAAAAAATTGGCTCAAAATTGGCTAGGGAATCATGAGCTCATAGGTAGGCTTTTTAGACTAAGAAGGTTAAACAAAGATGGCCATAAATCACAAAATTGCATACACACATGGCTTCAATGAAGATACCAGAGCAAGTTCTAGAGTTCTTTCAATCATAAAGCACACACTCAAGAAAAAATAAGTTTGCATAATATAAAGCAGTTTAAGGCACAAAAGTTCAAAGGTTTATTTTTCGCAACAAGATGCTCAAATACCCAATTTTCTCAACTAATGCTAAGCAAATAAATGAGATCTTCCCAATAATTCATCACATTATTCCCAAAAAGGATAATTTCAATTTCGATATCCAATTTATGCCCCAATTTTGCTTTCAGTAACCATTTTCTCAACTTAATCAAGATTGGTACCTTATATTTCTAAAATTAATCACTTTTGGTACCTTTCCGTTAACTCTGTTAGAACTAACATTTTGACCTATTACAAAGAGGTTTCATACTTAGAATGACTTGTTCATTTTCAGTACCTAATGTTTTATAATAAATCACTTCCAGTACCCAAACTTTACTTAAGCTACAATAATGAAAATAGTCCATTACGACCATATCAGACCAAACATGCTTCGTTAAATTAATAAATCCATTAATCTTCATACATATTTTTGACCGCAACAACTCCGGGCAAGATGGCTCGCAACACCACCAGTCGGAAAATTACTGCCCCTAGACAATAGGTAGCACTTTTATGGCGCTGCAGTTGCTCGTGCTACCTATAGTAAAACGTATCACTTTTATTAGCTTTTAGTAACACTTTTTCTAGTGTTACATTAAGTTTTCTATTGGTAACACTTTGAAGCAATATTTCTAAAGTGTTACATATGAATCTTATGTAACACTTTTTATATTTGTAACACTTTAAAAAAAAATACTTCTAAAGTGTTACATATGAATCTTATGTAATATTTTTTTTGTAGCACTTCGTAGAAATACTATTTTTTGCCACCAAGTAGATTCGAACCCACGACCTGTTATGTATGGAAATGATAATTTGCCACTAAGCTAAGTTGATTTTTATTACAACTTTTGCTTTGTTTTATATATACACATACACACAAACATATATATATATATATATTTTATGCATATATAATGTATTTTATATAATAAAAATTATATTTTATAATATATATTAAATTATATTATACACTGTATATATCAAGTTTTATATATTGTATAGTATATAGTTTGAATATCATATTATATTATATATTAAAGGACACAACAAATTAAAAATACAAAAATATAAAATTAATTTATTGACTAATAAATATTTAATCGGTAAAAATAAAAAATATATAAAAATATAAAATTAATTTACCGACAGATAAAAAAGTTCTAACAGTAAAAAAATTAAATAATAAAGAAAATAACAAAATAATAATTTCTCAACGGAAAAAAATCCTAAGTAATGACCGACAACATCAATTTTCATTGGAATTTTTTTTAAAAAAGTAAAGAAAATAAAAAAAAAGGTTAACGATGAAATTGGTCTTTGTTAGTAAAATTAAAAAAAATAAATAAATAATAATAATAAAATATATACATGCGAATTTTCCATTGGTATTAAGATGGAATTAATTGCCTTCGTAAAAAATAAAATAATAAAAGCAAAACTAAAATACTTTGTAAAAAGTAAACAAAAATTCAGTTAAAAAAACAGAGTATATGATGTCTACAATTTTTAGGTTTGGTGACATCAATTAATTGAATAAATCTTTGACATGATTTGATGATAGTTATATAATTTTGTGTTACTAAAATATAGCTTAAAAAGTGTTACAATCAATAAAATATATTGTTGCCAACAGTGCTTCTTAAATAAAGTGATACCTATTTGCGTTACAAAAGAAATAACAAAAACAAAGTGATACTTAAAAAGTGTTACTTATATAAAAGTGTTACATATAAGCGTTACATATTCATAAAAGTGTTACCTATTTGCGTTACAAAAGAAATAACAAAAAAAAGTGTAACATAATAAAGTGGGCTTAATTGCAGAAAATATCCTGTAACTTGGGGTAAAATGCATTTTCGGACTTTTGTTATTGGGTTTGCAAAATATGCCATGTATGTTTATCAAGTTTTGCAAAATATGCCCTGTAAGTTTATAACGTTCTGAAAAATTGGTCCTACAAGTTTTATACCGAAGCAATTGGTGTCCTATATGTTTTGAGTTGATGCAAAATTGGTCTAGCGGAATAATTGCATATTTTCATAATACCAATTATACCCTTATTCATACACATGGGCTGATTTGACTAAGTGTCTTGCGTAAAATGGTATCGAGCCCAGGTTTATTAAGAACTTTTGGTTATATTTATTATATTTATGTAATTAACAATTGGTGAGGAGAAATTACTCCAAGATTATGGATCGGACCGATGTCCGAGATGTACCCCTACAGACATATCGTCAAATATTGATGATTTATGCACAAGAACACCTTGACAGGTTTCATATTGGGAATACCAACATGAAGAAGAAAAGGAATGCAGGAGCCGACGGGGAAACCTTAAGGCAATGCAAAATGCGAGCGAGAATATTATAGGCGATTCTCGGATGCTTAACTGCACTATATGGTCACTTGATGAACCTCCAAGAAACGGTTCATGAAAATTCTCATCGAACAATAATTCCCGATGGAGTACCCGAGTGGAACGAGATACTTCCAGACAAATCTAAGTTCTCCGAAGATCTTAGAGAAGTCCGTAAGACGGTGCAAGTGCATTATGGCAACCGCCATATTCATCTACCAAAGACAAGTTCATCGATCCGAACCGGATGGAGACGATGGTGAAATATCGAAGGAAACTCTTGAACTCCTTCATGATATTTAAACGAGTCAAGAACCTGGAGGACAGCCGAGTTCTTCGAGAGGAAAGAAGCGTATAGATTCGGGGACAAGACCTATTTACACCAAAAAGGGAAACCAATCGAAGTTATATGAAAAATGACAGATGAGGAGAAGCTCATTGCTCTAATCAAATGAAAATCCATCAAAAATTAAAAAAGATGGATATGGAAAAGATGAATCTTAAAGATCTACATGACCTTTCAGAATCTTTCGCAGGATTAGAAATTGTAGATTTAAAGATGAACACAGGAGATGGAACATTGGTCACCTATGATCCAGTAGGAAGACCAATTCCACCACCACCACCAGTTAATCCTAACGTCGAAGAAAGTACGGGTTCAAATCATGGAGCTCGGGACGAGAGGATGCCACACGCTGGGGATTTCACGACCGGAAGTGATCCACTTTCAGGGATAGGAGATCGAAACCCTCTTGCGGGAACTCGACAACCTATCGGGAGGCCGAATGTTTATCAGACGCCTCGACCCAATACATCCATATGGGTTGATGTTAAATCTGGACATCCCAGATTTTAAAAATAGAGAAGTTCTCATTAATGAATGGGCTTCCGCTATGAGAATTTCAGCAGGAACCCTCGATCTTGCAAAGGATTCATTCATTTTACACCTTGAAATGAGTCTTGAAGGATCGGTAAAGATTTCCTGGGATATGACCGATGCTAGTACAAAAGGTTCGGTCACATCAGGAGAATCACTTAAAGGAATTGTCGATGGTATGACAAAACTATTCAAAATCTAGTTCATCGGCACAAGTTATTTCGAGGGATTAGAGGATGAAAAAAGAAAGAGATATAAACAAGCCCTCTATAGCCTTTAGTTATATGATATTTGTCATATTGACGAATATATCAAGTTGTTCACCGAATACCGGTGGAAATCCAAGATTGAAGAAAAGGAAGCTGCACAGCTATTCCGAGTCCCTGGAGAGAAATGCTTATCAGGGAATACAAGGATGGAGCGAAGAGAAAGCGTGGGCCGAGTAAAAATGTCTTTCCTAAAGGCCAAGTTATCTGAATGGTGTTACCAAGCAGCTCTGTACATGAATTGCAAGAGATTAAGAGGAATTAACAAAACAGTTCCTCTATGTTGCGTGGATAATGACATCCCAACAATTGTGGGAGGTCAACCAAGGCGGCACAAAAAGAAGAAGGAGCGAAGCCATCCATACCGCCGAGGAAGAAACAACAAAAGAAGTAGGTCTTCATGGAGACCTAGAAGGTTTTGGTCAAAACAAAAAGCCCGAAGTTACAAAACGGGGCAAAGACCAGCACCAAGCAGGAGTAGAGCCTCTTCATCAGGGTCTAATCAAGCAAGTACCAGCAGAACACTAGGAAGGAGAACTTTCAGGCGTGCTCACACCAGAGCAAATGAAAGTTTCAAAGACTGTAATTGTTGGACATGAGGAGCAAGAGGGCATATCTCAAAGGATTGCCCAGACAATAAAAAACGAGGAGTCAGACAGTTCGAGGCCACACCAGAAATCGAAGAAGTCATCTATTATCGTGGATTTA
Source organism: Rehmannia glutinosa (assembly GCA_016081115.2). NCBI lineage: Eukaryota > Viridiplantae > Streptophyta > Magnoliopsida > Lamiales > Orobanchaceae > Rehmannia > Rehmannia glutinosa. Next base: position 87,479 of record JABTTQ020002830.1, read on the forward strand.
ATACAGGTGTATCAGTTTGAGGATATTCCCTCAGATGAAAGCATCTATGAAGAAGAGATCTATTCTGACGATGGAAGTGACTCCAACTTAGAATCAGAGTGAAGAAGAAATTCTTCAGCAGACAGTCAGGGAGGTGATAGGTGTGAGTTTTGCATGTATTTTGAGGCGTATTTCGAGCTATAATGATGGGTAAACATGCACATGCTCGCATTAAATGTTACATATTCACTCCTTGTAGAAAAGATATTACACTTTGCTTATTTTGTAGGAATTTCATGATATTTGAAGCAAATTGAACATGAAAATGAGGAAAGCAAAGTGGAAACACGGAGAATTGAGTGGGTATACGAAAAGTGAAGCCTAAGAAGAGCGAAAATTGAGCGTCTACGGAAAAGACAAGGGGCACACGGGTTGGGCGTGCCTTAGACACCACCCGTGCACCCCTGTATGAAGATAACTGGAGCTGCAACATGGCGCACGGGTAGCCCATGCATCGACGCATGACCCGTGCGTCCTACAGAGGGTTGGATTATTTCACCGGAGTGGCGCACGAGTAGGCCGTGCTCCGACGCACCACCTGTGCACCCTACAGAGAGTTGGATTATTTCAGCAGGGTGGCGCACGGGTAACCCGTGCTCCGACGCACCACCCCGTGCGTCTGCTGAATCCCATGTCTGCAAAGATTATGCCCTAAACTTGATGGTGGGTATAAAAAGGCTTTTTGGGGGCGCACACAAGGATATTCTGGCATTTTTGGGATCTACAACACAAGACAAGAGTCAACTCTTGGAAGGAGATATCAAGGAAACAATCGGGTTGCATCGGAGCTTTAAGAACGGAGATATATCGAGAGATTGTCGACGTTCCTAAGTTTTTCTTGCTTCTCTTTTAGTTTCAATCTTTCATTTTCATTTGTAATGGCTTTGAACACTTTGTTTATAAGTTGTTTAATCATGTGTAGCTAAACTCTAGAGATTTCCGGGTTTTGGAAGTAGATTAATGAACTCTTGTTGGATGTTTTAATCTTAGTTGAAGTTATTATCTTGAAGCATATTTGAGTATTTTGAGCTTATTCTTGTTTTATCACTTGATCAATGATTTAACTTGTTTGATATATTGATTCATAATTCGAGAGATGAGTTTCAATATTAGATCTTAAATACTCGACACAAATATTTGCATGAATCGAGAGGTTTGTAAATATTTGTGAGGACATTTGATCTTTTAAACTTTTGGGAGTTGAATGCTTCATGTTGAGTAGAGATGCTAGCATAAGTATTTCAATCTACGTTTTATATGCATCTCGAGAGGGAGGATAAAATAGCTTTGTGATCGTCTTATAGGAATATTGATAATAACGTGGCTTGATTAAACCGGACAACAAGAGGATTATTAATCGAAACCTTAACTCGGAAATCCATTTCATTATCTTGATACTTCTATCATTTGTATTATCTTAATCTTGTATTTTAGTGATTTAAATTGTCTTAATCTCAAAACAACAATCATCAAATTTCGATCGTCTAAATAAAAATAAGTCTATTTTGGTTCAATACTTAGCGCATAAATTTATTAGTCTCTGTGGATACGACCTTGCTACCCTATTCTATAACGTACACTGTACACTTGCGGTGAAGCTAAAAATATAGGCGAACAGGAGGATATGTCAAGATTTCTCTCTCACACTACAGTTTCTCATAAAACTCTTATGAGAATCATGAAGGAAGATCCAAAGCTTCAAGTCTATGATGTATTTACAATTGGAGATATGGAAAAAGCATTGGATAAAATTGGGTTTCGTAACAGAAAACACCAAATTATCCATAGGGTAACAACCGGAGAATTTTCTATTCCGATGGAGTTTACTGGTAACCTAATCGAGATGCAGTTGGTCCATATTAAAGAAATTCAGGAGATCAGGACTTATCGTCAAATTTTGACGATGTATGCACAACATCACCAAGACAAGATAGCATATTGGAACCACCAATATGAGAAAAAACGAAACGAGGAGCGATAGGGAAACCTTGAGACACTACGAGAGACAAGCGGCATATTATATGGGTTTCTTCAAAGTAAACCAAATATTACATGTCGACCTGATGAATCATCAGGAAGCAGTCCATGAGAATGCTCACCAAAATCATGATTCCTAATGGTGTACGAGAATGGAACGAGATATTTCAGACACCTCTAAGATATCAAATGATATTAGGAAGTCCGGAAGACGTGTGAGTAATTATGGCAACCGCCATATTCATTTACCTACACAAGTTCATCGATCCGAACCAGGCAGAGAAGATGGTGAAATATCGAAGGAGATCGTTGCAATCCTTCATGATATTTAAACGAAGTCAAGAACGGAGAACATACCAAGTTCATCGGAGAAAAGAAACATATTGATTTCGTGACAAGACCTATTTACACCAAAAGGGGAAACCAACCGAAGTGGTACAAAAATGACAGATGATGAAAAGCTTATTGCTATCATCAAAGGAAAATCATCACAAATTAAAAGTGATGGATATGGAGAAAATGAATCTTAAAGATCTACATGACCTTGCGAGTAATCCTTCGCAGGATTAGGAATTGTAGATTTAAAGACGAACACAGGAGATGGAACAACTTTAGTTACCTATGACCCACAAGGTGGACTAATTCCACCACCGCCGCCAGTAAATCCCAACGTCGCAGAAAGTGCGGGTTCAAATCATGGAACCCATGATGAGAGAATGCATCCCATTGGAGATTTCACCACAGGGAATGAAACACTTTCAGGAACAGGAGCTCGACCCCCTCTTGCGGGAACTCGACAACCTTCTAGAAGGCCAAATGTATATTAAACGCCTTATGGAAGATCACATCTCGACCCAATACATTCATATGGGTTGATGCTAAATCTGGATATCCCAGATTTTAAAAATCGAGAATTTCTCATTGATGAATGGGCATCAGCTATGAGGATTGCATCAGGTACCCTTGGTCTTACGAAAGATTCCTTCATTTTACTCCTTGAAATTAAATGAGTCTTGAGGGATCCGTAAGGATTGCATGGGATATGACCTAAGCAAGTATGAAAAGCGCGGTCACAGCAGGAGAATCACTAAAAAGAATTGTCGAGGATATGGCAAAATTATTCAAAATCTCAATCCTCAAGGATTAGAAAATATATCAACCGAAGAAAAAAAAGAAAAAGATATAAACAAGCCCTCTATAGTCTCGAATAGCATGATATTTGTCATATTGACGAATATATCAAGCTGTTCACTGAGTACCGGTGGAAATCGAAGATTGGAGACAAAGAAGCTTCACAGCTATTCTTTGCAAAAATTCCAAGTCCCTCGAGAGAAATGCTTATTAGGGAATACAAGAATGCAGCGGATTTATTTACAGTGGCTAGAAGAATGTCTTTCTTGAAGGCCAAGTTATCTGAATGGTGCTACCAAGAAGCACTATACTGAAATTACAAGAGATTACGAGGAATTAATAAATATGTTCCTCTATGTTGCGTAGAAGATGATATCCCAACAGTTGTGGGAGGTCAACCAAGGTGGCATAAGAAGAAGAAGGAGAGAAGCCATCCATACCGTCGGGGAAGCAACAACAAAAGAAGCAGGTCTTCATGGAGACCTAGAAGGTTCTGGTCAAAACAAAAAGCCTGAAGTTACAAATCAGGGCAAAGACCGGCACCAAGCAGGAGTAGAGCCTCATCATCAGGTTTAAATCAGGCAAGTACCAGCTGAACCCCAGGAAAGAGAACTTTCAGGCGAGCTCACATCAGAGCTAATGAAAGTTTCAAAGATTGTAATTGTTGGACATGTGGAGCAAGAGGACATATCTCAACTGATTGTCCAGACAATCAAAAACGAGGAGGCTGTCTACTATCAACACCTAATACATGTGTATCAATTTGAGAATATCCCCTCAGATGAAAGAATCTATGAAGAAGAGATCTATTCCGACGATGGAAGTGACTCCAGCTCAGAATCAGAGTGAAGAAGAAATACTTCAGCAGACGGTCATGGAGGATATGTTGGGATTCCTCTCTCATACTATGGTTTCTCATAAAACTCTTATGAGAATTATGAAGAAAGATCCAAAGCTTCAAATTTATGATGGTTTTACAATTGGAGCGATGGAAAAGGCATTGGATAAGATTGGGTTTCATAATAGAAAGCACCAAATATCCACAGAGTAACTACTGGAGAATTTGACATCCCAATGGAATTAACTGGTAACCTGATTGAGATGCAGTTGGTCCCTTACAGAGAAATCCAGGAGATCAAAAGCACAGTCAAAAGAGAAGTTGCAAATACACTCTCATGGATTCACATCCGAGCCATAAGAGTCATTATTAAAGCAACATTCAAAGAAGGAATAGATTCGCCACTCAATCTTACTATCTTTGATAAGCGAATCTCAAACCTCAAGGATTCATGCCTTGGAGCAGTTACAGGAAATTTGTATGCAGGAAAATTGGCATTTAATGTCTATCCTAGAATTGCATACAATTTGGGAGATCAATATTTCAACAGAGTCCTAACCCTTCATCAAGATTTCAAAAGAGTTGATTTGATGAAAGAAGGAAACATGACTTACTCGATCACATACAAGATTTTCTATGCTCTCTCGAATACACGTCATTCAGAAGTATTCTTGAGAAAGGAATTTATTGAAGTCCCAAGAATTTTTGAGGACTTTTCCAGGGTAGTTCTACCAGAACTAATCGAGTCTCCAACAATAAAGGAGATCGACATGCAAATTCAAGATCAACCAGTCTTCAACAAGAGTCGAAGTCTTAGATTTGAGCCAATGAGGATGTCTTTCCAACAAGATAGAATGATAAGTGGCAGTCGTTGGGAAGAAAAGAGACCGAATACAGTTCAACGTATTCCAGATGTTTTCAAAATATAAGGGGAGCTGAAATATCCAGAAGGATGGCGAGAAGTTGAAGTAATATTTGACATCACTCAAAAGGATAATATTTTTCCTTGTGATGTTCTATATTATCTCCAACAACCTATAGTTGTAAGGTAGCAAGGAAGCCTAAAAATGAGTGAAATTGAGCTGACTATCACGGGAATGGCAGGAAAGATCCCAGAGCAATTGATATTGGGTATTAAATTTCTTGAGGAACATAAACCTTGGGAAAGATTACAAGATGGAATGGAGTTCACAGTGGCGGATAAAAGATACAGAATCAGATGACCACTAGCCCATTCTCCATATACATTTCTATCGGAATGTTATATGCTGAATACAAGGCCGAATATTTTGCCGCCTACATTGATTCAGGTGTCGGAATATGTACTGCAAAGCCGGATGTTTTTTCTAAAGAAATTGGAGAAGATTTATCAGCTATTGCAGGAAGGGATTTCTCTAAAAGGATTATTATCCTTAATCGAGGAATTAAACAGGCAGAAATTATAATTGGAGGTGCAGCTGGTACCCCATGGTACAAAGTGAAGACGCCACCAATCTATTTTCATGATACGATAGCAGATGTTTTGCTAGGAAATAATTTCCTACAAATATTTAAGCGATTTACACAAGAAAATGAGACAAGAAGACTTATTTTCACAACATTATGTGATCATAAGATCATTGTCCGGAGACTGCGGGAAGCATTTTACAGAAAAATGCCTATTAATTTTCGCAGCAAGCGTGGTGATGAAGCCAAACTTCGAAATCCAAAAATGGCGGATAAGAGAAGATTTGGTGATGCATTATTATCCTTTCGACGATATGGTTTGAAGCAAAAAGATATAAAACGATGGGATAATGACTTGTATTCATTCAGAATACAAGGAGAAGAACGAGTACCTCCAGAGGTTATTGCAGAATTGATGATGATCCTAATGGAGAATCCACAGAGTGATGTTACAATAGAAGAACATATCACTCGAGGATATCAAGAAGAAGATCCAAATGAATTATAATGAAAATCCTTTGGCATGGAGGGATAAGAACGAGCTCAAAGCATCCTTAAATGTTAAACTAGAAAAGGAGTACAAGTTCGTGAGATTCAAACCAATCCTTATGAATCAGGAGATACTTAAGGAACATCTTGGCCTTAAGTTGATTTCACCAGGAGTTTCTCCATATAGTAGTCCAGGATTCTTAGTCAGAAACCATGGAGAAATTAAAAGAGGAAAGCCAATACTTGTTATTAATTACAAAGGGATTAATAATATTTTGGAGATCGACGGATACTATATCCCAAGAAGAGAACATCTGGTTAACTATATCAAAGGTGCCAAGATATTCTCAAAGTTCGATTACAAGTTTGGATTTTACCAGATTAAGATGGAGGAAGAGAGTAAGAAGTTCACAGCTTTCTCTACACCACAAGGACATTATATTTGGAATGTGATGCCAATGGGATTGGCTAATGCACCCCAGATATATCAAAGAAAGATGGATAATCTTTTCAAAGATTATTTCAGTTTCATGTTCATGGATATCGATGACATTCTAATCGCATCAAAGAACATGAAGGAGCATCTCAAACATTTGGAAATATTTTCAGATATTTGTCACAAGGAATGATTAGTGCTTTCAGAGAAGAAGGCAGTTATTGCAACAAGACAGATTGAATTCCTTAGAATTGAAATCGATGAATATGGAATCATCCTATAAAGTCATATTGTAGAAAAGATACAAGGATTTCCAGATACACTAAAAGACAATAAACAGCTTCAGACTTTCCTTGGAGTTGTTAATTTTGCTGGAATGTTCATAAACAATCTAGCACATTACAGGAAGGTGTTTAGCCCATTGCTAAAAAAAATGCTACATTCAAATGGGAAGATGAACATCAAGAAGGAATAAAGCAGCTTAAAGAAGTTTGTAAAAAGCTTCCAAAACTTGCAATTCCAAGAGATGAAGATGAACTGGTTCTATACACAGATGCCGGTGACTATTGGTGGGCAAAATGTTTTACAAAAGCTACACCAAATGGTGAAGTGCCATGCAGATGTCTTTGCGGCGGTCTTTTTACGAGGCAAGTGAAGTTTAATCGATGGTATATCAACGAGAAAGAATTCTTTGCAGTCAGAAGGCTTTCAAAAAATGGCCTCTATTTTTACTGGCTTAAAAGTTTACTTTAAAAATTGATAATTCAAGTATCAAAGCTTTTCTGAAAAATAAAATTGAATCAAAAACAGAAAAGGCTAGATTACTTAGATGGCAAGCTGAATGTCAATATTATGATTATGATATTGTCATTATAATATCTCATGAAAATGTTCTTGCAGATTTTTTGACACGAGATGGAAGAACGCGTTGCTGACGAGGTCCTTAAATGAGTAAGACATCTCAGGGAAAACCTCGAGAGTCTAGAATGAGATTTTGGGATGTTATGTCTCAATGCAGAAGTTGCTGGATGACTTCAACAGGCTGGCCAGAAATCCATTTCTAGTCAAATACGAGCATGCCAGTTTGCTCAAGGATAATTGTTCTTAGAGCTGCAAGGGCCTCTCCTCCAGGCTGCATCTCTCACGATGCAAAAATGGGCGAATAGATAACGGGGCTCTAACCCGGAGGTTATAGATTCAAGTACCATAATCACAAGTGTTGCAGGTGATGCATCCCCTGAGGATGTACAAACTGTAATGAATGTTGAAGCTCCGTGTGTCACAACCCGAGTCTTCAAGTCAACCCAAAGACCTCTGGGGTAAAAGAGGGAGAGTTGAATCTTAGGCCATAGACAGGCAAATCTAAGGTTCAAACTGACGAGATTAAGATTTCTCCAATGCAGGTGTATCAACAACAATGGGAGAAATTAGTTACAAGAAGAGGTATTAACCCAGAAAAATCAATGGTTGATATCTGGATGAAACCAGGAAGTCATCCAAATGAAGTACATGAATGGTATACTTTTGGACCTTTAGCTTCAATTTATACTGTATCACCCGGATTCCCAGAAATTTCAAAATTACCAAAATGGATTAGGGAAACAGTTTATGAGTTTTGGGCCAACAATCCACATTTGGCCAGAGAAGATATTTTGGAACTGTATTTTATCGGTGCGACCTCGAACCAAAGCAAAGAAAGGCTTTAATGAAGCTTTTCATTTCATCAAGCTAAGAAGACCGGATGGAAATGCTTCAAAATACATCAAGGCAGCTTCACCGGAAGAAGTACCAGTGTTAGTAGGAGCAATTTCTGAAGATGAAGCTTGTACAAGGCGATCATGTGGACTTTGGGTTTGTCTAACCGAAATGGACAAAGTCAAATATCCATTCAAGTTTTTCCAGAATTCAGCAATTGGATCTTTCCTTTTGAATTTGATGACTGGATCAACAACATGATTCGCAGAGGAACTTTTCGAGACAAAGAGAAGAATTCTCTAGGAGAACAAGATGCCGGCTAGCAAAGAAACCTACCGGAAATTCTGTAACATGGCGCATGTTGGCCGTTGGATCGATCAGATCTATCAAGCATGCCCTGAACAAAAAGAACCCGAGTTTGAGAAAGGATTTTGACCCAAACCTGACCGACAAGACCATGCAGCTGGAAAAGACAAGGGCCCAGCTCACAAGACGCGTTATCCTCGCGGACCACACAAATCAAATTTTTAGAAGATTCCCCGACAAACATCACATGGACTGAGTCATGCGAAAAGGAAAGAAAAACTTCTGGCGAGGCAATAATGCAGGATATGACATAAGTAGTAACGTAATAAAAATCAACAAGATTTGGAGTCCGCCTTTAAGTCCAAATTCAAGTCTATAAAAGCCGAGAGTTGAAAGAAGTTGAGGACATCGAACATTTCCCTTAGTTTTCTTATAATAACTTCTGAGAGAAAATTTGTAATATTTTGAGTGTTTTAGTTTTAAAATTTTATGTATTTACGAGTGCAAGCCTCATCTATGAGAGGCTAAACCAGTATTCTCCTCCCAAAAGGAGATTACTAATGTAATAAATATTTCGATAAGTTCTTAATAAAAAGAGGCTTTCTGCTGCAACATGTGTTCATAATGTACTATTAATTCATCCCATTTAAGAATTACTTATACACCGGGAGTAGGAAACGAACCGGTCGTGTTGAACGATTCTTTGAAGGAGTCGGATAACTTGCGATCATCTTCCCGAGGGTGAGGTTGAACATTGAGGAGATATTTGTCAAACGATCTGAGGGCAATAATTTTCCCACTGGTGGTGTTGCGAGCCATCTCACCCGGTGCTGTTTCGGTCAAAGAAGGTATGAATTTTAAGGGATTTATTAATTTACGGAAGCATGTTGGGTCTGATATGGTCGTAATGGACTATTTTCATTTTCAGTCTAAAGACCCAATTTGTATACAGATAAATACTTGAAATGAGATCTTGATAAGTGTATGTCTTGTTGAGTTTAAAGGCTAGAAACCTGACATGATCCATTTAAAATCTCTGGATAGAGACTGGATCTAAGTAGGTGTAACAATGCCACGAACAAAACAAATTACAGAAAATAAGGGTTCTTATTTCTTGAAAAATCCGAAAAATAAATTGATTTTGGAGTAAATTTTTTATGTTGGTTGAATAATGCAATAAATTTATTATTATGTAGTAATGTGCCACAAATTGGAGTTTAGAGGGATAACTAGAACTATTGATATAAAAGAATAAAATCCTAGGGGTAAAATTGTACATAGTGTGCAAAGTGTAATTATTTTCATAGTTCAGGGTGCAAAGTGTTCCGAATCAAAGTCTAGGTTGTGAAGTGTAAAAAGGGGTAAAGTTGGGGTGGTTAAAAATAATTCGATGGTTCATGGGCCCTCCAACTATCTCTTTTCTGCTCCCTTTAGCCAAGCAATCTTCTCGTCTTGGTTATCTTACACGGTGGTCGAACCCAAGGAAGGAGAATTGTCCAAGCTATTATCTCTTGAAACTATACACAAGTTTGATACTGTTGAACATCCTGTCAAATCTCCGGGTGATGACTATCCATTGGAATACATCGAGTCCCTCTATTTTGTTTAGTGTTTTTTTTTGGCAAATTACCTATATATAATTTATTGTTTAACTATGTAATCCTAGTTTTAATTTATAAAACAGTTTGGATTGTTTGTTTTTCAGATTATGAATTGTAGTTGTGATTGTGTTATTTTGTTATCGTAATTTAAGTGTATGAAAGTTTAGCGGAGTTCTTTTGTATTTAATAATCTAATTAAAATGCTCAACTTGAAGTAGGAAATGAAAGTCCTCACTCCAACCCCAAGTGGTGACAAGCAATTATAGCAGGCATTATTTAATGAGGTATCTATCTAATTGTGCATGACCATTCGATGAATACATGTACATGTTAAAATATTATAATTTGCAATGGCACTTGGCATTCTACAATAATTTCATTTCAATAACCCATTTGCATTATAATTAGCATTGGTGGAGCAATTGTGGGGTGGGGGTCAGGGGTTCAAATCCCTGCTCCATCAAATTGTTTGTGGGGTGGAGGTCAGGGGTTCCTATCCCTACTCCATCAAATTGCTCCCCGGGACATATGCGAGCTGGTGAAGATTTGGTGGGAACTCATACTAAATAGCATCCGTGTGGGTTCGATTCGGGGAGAGATCGTTATTAGTAGATTGGGGGGTCGAACATAAATTGTTCTCTCTACCTGGGAGGATCTGGTTGTACGCCGCCAGACCCTTCGCCGAACGCAATGCGTGCACATCCCGCGGTTTACCATGGCGGCGGCAATGAGGAGCCGAGTCGTTGTCCTCAGCATAGTCGCGGCGTAAGCCTCGAAGCCGAGTTATCAAAAAAAAAAAAAAAAAAAAGCATTGGTGGAGCAAATGCAACGCGTGTGGTTATGGATGAATCTTACCAACCTTATCATATTTGTTAATGTGTTAATTATATGATTTAGGCTTCTTTATGAAGCCTATAAATAGGCATCTTCTGCCATCATGTTGTATCAATCCGAGTGAAGCAAAAGAAAGCCATTCAAAGGCTATTTAGTGAGAGAAAATATTGTAGAAATTTTGTAAGCAAAAATTCAGTGAGTTTTAAAATTGCATTATTGATGAGATTATATTTTTAGTGAGCAAATATATTAGCCTTTAATTTATTTTTACCTCTCTCAATTTTATAATTTATATCCATATATCCAACACTTGTGGTATCAGAGCCTTGTCCTGATAACCCTTCCTATTTGAAAAAATGGCATCAACCAGTTCTAGTGAACTTGCATTCACATATTCCCAACAAGGTATTCCTATCTTTGTTGGTCAAGATTACGAACTATGGAGCGTTGTTCGCCAAAAATATTTTGGTTCATACAACCGCAAGTGTACAAATTGTAGTTTATATAATAATGGCAAGCAAGGTCGTATTCCTCAAGGATATTGATATTCAAACACTTAGTCTATAATAACATCGTATTCCAATTTTATTGGAGCAACAGAAAAATCAAGTTTTAAAAATAAAAATAAAAAAATAAAAGAAATAAATTTGCGAACCCCACAAGTATTTTCACCATCTACAGGAGCAACCTTAGGCACATAATCTCAACATGCTTCTTCAATATTAAATGCAAATAAAGTTTTAAAAATCAATTCATGTAATTCTGTGGTTTCAATTCCTATGTTAGTCTATTCTCCTTCCTGGGCGATAAACAAACAGTTGATTAATAACAATTGTAGGTCTCCCGACTCGTTATAATTATTACTAACTCCCAAAAGATTTATGAATTTAATGACTCCCCACAAACATTTGTAGGTCTCTCGACTTGTTACATCCGTTTATATCTGAATTCGATTTTCGTCTTTGTTAGAACTCATCTCCTGAATTTTGCACTAACAAATATGACATGCAATTTACAAAATTTTGTTCGATCGCTAAACACCTATAAAAGTCTAACAATCCTCGCAAGAGAACGAGATCAATTGTAGGGTAGCAAGTTAACCACAAGTCGTCTCTCAAGGAAGACTTAGCCGGCAAATAATTTTACGTATCACAATAAACAAAAAAATAAATCCTAAACACTGTAACCAGATTTGTTTGATTTAAATAAACTAAAAGAAAATAATTAAAAAGACGAACTAAAACTAAGCACGATTAAACTTGGAGAAAAAGATATGGAAGAAAGCCTAGGATTATATATTCATCTCATCAAACTTGCAAGCAGAATATCAATTAATTGATCATGCGGTTAACAAATATAACAAACATGTAAAGACTATGTCTAGATCTCATAACTCTCATATTCACAGATTAGGGCTATCCCAACATAATTTGCTATTTTCATTAAACCTATGGTTAGATAATACATTTCTGATTCATATCTAACCCCCTGAATAAATTTAGTTCAGGAATAATATCTTCGATCGATCTCAATTATCCCCTCAAACAATCAAGAGTTGGCCAAACAATCAATCAACAAGTAAAATAATTTATTCAGGAAAGCAGATCAATTAATCAATATTCATGCTTGTTTGTTTGAATCAACTCATCCTAATCCTAGAACAAGGAAATTAGTTCATGCTTGGAGATGGAATCATAATCTCAATTGAAGGAATAAAAACAATCATAAACATAATCATGTAGCAATAATAATCACCCAACAATTGAAATCAGACAAAGAGATGAAGAAATCTTACTCTTTGATTAAGAAGCAAAATAACTTCAAGGGGAAGAACCCAAGCAATCCCAATGTTGAATGGAAGAGAAAAATACCAAAAACTAAAGTCTAAAGGTGCTATGAATGAAGGTGTACGAAATTATAGATCCCCCAAGGGCTATTTATAAGCCTAAGCCTATACAAGGTGGAAAAATCCAAAAAGAAAAGGGAAAATTGGAATAAAAATTCTAGAAAATTCTCGTGGTGCGCGTCCGCGCATATGTACGCGCCGCACAGTCTCCCCACGCGCATGCTTGCGCACCGCGCTCCTTCTTTTCCGCTAGATCTCGCGTCCGACCTTGCACGTGGCTCGCGCGCCGCTTCGATTATCCAGGCGCGGCGTCCGCGCATTCTTGTGCGGCGTGCTCAATCACGTCAATCTTGAAAATTTGTGCGCCATGTTCCCTTGCGCGCGCGCGCACAACGTCGTATGCCTTGACTGTCTTTCGCCCTTAATGTCCATTTTCTATTGCTATAGCCCATTTTTAAGTTCTCTTTTTACGAAAAACCTACGAAACAAACAAAAACACCATACGTAACATATGACAATATAAAATGGGGCGAAAAGACACAAAAATACGCACAATCACTCATACAAAAAAATAGAAATCACACAAAATTCACACACAAAAACATGCAAAACAACTCCCCCACACTTAACCTTGTGCTTGTCCTCAAGCAAATAATAATGCCCATAAATTTGATCAAGAAATATAATAATGCACAATCACTCAAAGTGTTTGGTTTACTTTACAAAATTTCAAATTTGTATCAAAAGTCGCAACCCTTATATTCATACATAAATTACGTAAGTACTAGCCCTTTGTTTTTTTTACATTTGTTTTTTGCTTGGACTTCCTGAGATATTATTCCACTAGGTGTAAACTTCGGATGTTTTCCAAAGACACCTAGGGTGGTTTCCCATACTCATGTTTAAACCGTCATTTTACGTAAAAGTCAAACACGGGGCACATGAATGCTCCTAGTTACTAAACAGCTTAACCAGCGGAGTATAATCTCGATTGTTCCATTTTTTTAGCGCTCTTTATTGCACTTTTTTTTTCCGACGCTTATAGGGCAAATTTGTTTTTTTTTTCACAAGGCTAGCAATTTTGCAATCTATAAAATAAGAATAAGAGTTTTAACTCAATTTACATCAATAAAATACCGTAATTCATAACCCACAACCTCGAGTATTATTTAACCATCGCCTAACTCATTTATCATAAGGGTTAATTCACAACTTAGTCAAATCCTAAGCATCAAGTTCGTAATGTCATTTCCTAATTGAGTCTCAAATTAATGCATCGATTTTGAGTTAACTAAATAGCATTATTATTAAACTAGAGATAATTATCAGGCAAAGTAAAATATTTATCACAACCAATCAACTTATATTATCAATGACGAATTGCCCCCCCACACTTAAAACACGCAATGACCCCAATGCATAAAAAATGAAGGAAAGATGAAATACATCCCTGAAAATGTCGGAGATTATTAAGTAGTGTCAAAAGTACATCCGCCTATGATTCTGCAAAAGCCAAATGTAGAAGAAAACACAAAAACAAAAATAGAAAAACTAGATTAGTGAAAAATAATATGCAAAAATAGAAAACGTGCGCATGCAAAGGGAGAAAAACACACAAGAAGTAAGAAAATAGAAACAGCAAAAAAAACCCACATTTTTTGGGAGCATCAAGCATTCTAATACGCACGTTGTTCGTGTCCCATGAACTCTGGGATATTGTTGAAGAGGGGTATATTACATATACTCCAGAGGAGGAAGCCGTACTAACCGCCATAAAGAAAAAAGAGCATAAGGAGAACAAGACCAAAGATGCAAGAGCATTGTCCTTTATGCACCAAGGAGTAAGTAGAGCAATTCTTCCGCATATTACGAAGGCGAAACATCAAAAGAAGCATGGGAAATTTTAAAAAAATAATTTGGAGGCTATGAAAAGGTTATCTCTATTAAATTGCAAAATTTATGTCGAGATTTTGATAATTTGTCAATGAATGACAATGAAAATGTTCGAGAATTGTTTTTCTCGAGTTTCCACTATAATCAATCAAATAAGAGGATACAGTGATACCATTGAAGATAAAAAGATTGTTGAAAAAGTGCTACAAAGTCTGCCAGCAAAGTTCGAGCATATTGTTGCTGCTATTGAAGAATCCAAAGATTTATCCACATTATCTTTGGGTTAACACATGGGATCACTTGAAGTTCATGAAAAAAGAATGAGTAGATTCTCAAATCAAAGTTTGGAGCAAGCCTTCTAAGTAAAAACAAATATTTCAGAAAAAAAGAAAATAAAAAAAGATGGGAGCAATAACGACAAAATAACTCAAAGATATCGAGGTGCAACAGAAGAGATCGCGACGGACACCATGCACGAGGACGAGAAAGACAAGGTGCATTCAATCGTGAGAAATTCAAATCAAAATCCCAATTTGTATTGCCGGATATGTAGAAAAATAACCATGATACCAAAGATTATCTTTTTAAATGCAAAAGATGCGTAAATGCAAATCATTCTCAAAGAAAATGCTGACATAAAGATGATGGAGATACAAATGAAGCCAATATATCTGAAGAAAAAGAGCCTAATCAGGTATTTTTTTCATGTTTGAATTCTCAACAACAAATTTAGAATATTTGGTACGTGGACAGTGGTTGCAGCAGTCACATGCGTGGAAACAAGAAAATATTCGTAAATCTCGATGAATCATATTCATCCGAAGTAAAGCTCGGAGATGGCAAATTACGCAAAATCACCGAAAAAGGAGAAATAGCAGTCCAAACAAAAGAAGGTAAAATGAATATCATAAAAATTGTATTTTATGTACCTGACTTAACTCAAAATTATTGAGTGTGGGCCGACTCCTGGGGAAAGATTACAAGGTGGAGTTCAATAATGATCACTGTATCATTATTGACAAACAAAATAATCTCACAATGATTAAATTATGATGAGTTCAAACAAAATATTCCTCTTAATTTATCATTGACTGAGAAAATTGCATTTCAAAGTACCACAGAAGCAGAACATAATCAATGGCATTTGAGGTATGGGCATTTGAGCTATAAAGATTTAAATTTGTTGAAAAAGAAAAATATGGTGTTTGCTTTTCCTAATATTTCAGATCGAGACAAGACATGCGAAAGATGTATTTTTGGCAAAATGCATCATTTGCCATTTCCAAAGACATCATATAGAGCCAAAGCTCCGCTCGAGAGAGTACTTGCAGATATTTGTGGGCCAACACAAACACCGGTCCTCAATGACAACATGTATTTCCTATTGTTCGTTGATGATTTTTTCAAAATGATGTGGGTTTACATTTTGAAGCAAAAGTCAGAAGCATTTCCAACGTTTCTAGAGTTCAAAAAATACGTGGAAAATCAAAATGGCAGAAAAATAAAGACTCTACAGGCAGACCGAGGAAGAAAATTCATCAGAAAATCCTTCATGAATTATTGAAAATACATAGGGATCCACAGACAGCTAACGTCCATTACAGCCAACAATAAAATGGCGTTGCTGAGCGAAAAAAAATCGCACAATGGTCAAAATGGCACAGAGCACGATGACAGGCAAAGGACTTCCAAAAATATTCTGGGTAGAAGCAATAAATGCGGCAGTCAATATTTTGAACCGTTCACCAACAAAGGCAGTTCCAAATAAGACGTCGTATGAAGCGTGGCACCAAAGAAAGCCAGAGGTAAACCATCACAAAGTTTTCAGCTGCATTGCTTATTCCCATATTCCATCGTAACAAAGAGAAAAAATTGATGAAAAATGAAAAAAATGATATTTGTTGGTTATAGTGATGAATCGAAAGGATATCGTTTACTAAACCCAAATACAAATAAACTTATTATTTCTCGAGATGTTATTTTGACGAAATGCAGTCATGGAAGTAAAACGAAAATCAAAAAATGAAAACAAAAATTGTATATCTGCCTAGAACATTGCCTACTTTACCAAGTCATGGAGATTAACCAAGCACCAGCTTAAGTTCTAGCCCAAGCTCGAGTTGATCAGGATCATCTGAAGAATTCTATCTAGAATCTGAAAGTCCAATTAGAAAGGTAATAAGTTTAAGACAAATATACAAATCTTGTGATGTTACATTTTTTGCTTGTGAGCTTCAGAATTATGATGAAGCTGCTAAAGAAGAAGTTTGGCAAACTGCAATGGACGAAGAAATTGCAAGCATTGAAAAGAACAATACTTGGGAGCTTGTAAACCTTACCGAAGGAAAAAGTGTGATCGGAGTCAAATGGATCTACAAAACCAAGCATAAACAAGATGGCTCAATTCACAAGCATAAAGCCCGCTTAGTTGCAAAATGGTATTCTCAACAACCAGGAGTTGATTTCAATGAGACATTTACACCAGTTGCTCGAATAGAGACAATACGAATTGTACTAGTCATTGCAGCACAATTTGAGCTACCAGTATACTAAATAAATGTTAAATCAGCATTCCTCAATGGTGATTTGGAAAAAGAAGTGTGCGTGGAACAACCAGAAGGATACATTGCCAACAGTGAAGAAGATAAAGTCTATCGACTAAGAAAAGCATTATATGGATTGAAGCAAACACCAAGGGCTTGGAACAACAAGATTGATAAGTATTTTCAACAAAATTGTTTTGGAAAAAGTCAGATTGAGTCGTCATTATACGTAAAGAAACACGGTGCGTAAGATTTTCTAATTGTTTGTCTTTACGTAGATGACTTGATCTATACAGAGACAAATGTAGCATTAATGCAAGATTTCAAAAAGACAATGATGAATGAGTACGAGATGACTGACTTGGGTCTCATGAAATATTTTCTTGGGTTTCAAGTTCGGCAATTAAAAGGAGAAATTTTTATTTCTTAAAAAAACATCTTGAAACATTGTTGAAGAAATTTCAGATGAGCAATTGGAAGCCAATCTCAACTCCACGCGCAGTCAACGAACGCAATTAAATGATGGTGAAACTAAAGCTGATCCAAATATGTACCATAGCTTAGTCGGTTCATTGATCTACTTGACGAATACAAGGCCTGGTATTATCTATCCAGTCAGCATGATATCATGATTCATGCACGATCCAAGCAAGCTACATTTTGTAGTAGAAAAAAGGATTCTTCGATACCTTCAAGGTATGAGAAATCTCGGCATCAATTATGTTAAAGAAAAAGAAAAAAAGCTCATTGGATATATAGATAGTGACTAGGTCGGGTAACTTGTTGAACGTAAAAGTACATCTGGGTATGTATTTTTCCTCGGCTCAAAAATAATATCTTGGTCATCAAAGAAGTAAAAGACAATATCACTTTCATCAGCAGAAGCAGAATACATCGTCGCCACTGATGCAGCTTGTGAAGCAGTATGGCTTAGAAGAATTTTTCTGCGATATGGCAACTATTGCAATGACTAGTACAATTCGTATTGTCTCTATTCGAGCAACTGGTGACGCAAAAGCCAAGACGCTCCCACAATAATTTTCTGCGATATGTCAACTATTGCAATGACTAAAAAACCTATTTTTCATGCAATGTCGAAGCACATTGAACTTCGCGATCATTTCATCAGAAGTCTTGTGAATGATCAAGAAATTCAATTGGACTTCATGAACACAAAGTATCAATTGGCAGATGGTTTCACCAAAGTAATGAGCCTTGAAAAATTAGAACAACTTCGAAAGAATGTCCAAATTACAAATTAAGAGGGGTTGTTAAAATATTATAATTTGCAATGGCACTTGGCATTCTAGAATTTCACTTCAACAACCCATTTGCATTATAATTGGCATTGTTAGAGCAAATGCTATGTGTGTGGTTATGAATGAATCTTACCAACCTTATCATATTTGCTAATGTGTTAATTATATGATTTAGGCTTTTTATGAAGCCTATAAATAGCATCTTCTGCCATCATGTTGTATTAATCCGAGTGAAGCAAAAGAAAGCCATTCAAAGGCTTTTTAGTGAGAGAAAATATTGTAGAAATTTTGTAAGCAAAAATTGAGTGAGTTTTAAAATTGCATTATTGATGAGATTATATTTTTAGTGAGCAAATATTTTAGCTTCCAATTTATTTTTACCTCTCTCAATTTTATAATTTATACTCGTATACCCAACAATACATACACACCCATGTGGGTATGTGCTCATCCAAGGGTCATGCATCCACTTGGATAGCTACCCAAGTGGGTGACATAAATTTTCTTATACTGAGATAGGAGTATAATAAGGTCACAACCCATGATTATCTTCATAATACGTTTACAACCTTCTCCCCACCAGAATTGGAATATTTTAGGAGTATTCGTCCATGTAACCCGAAATATATTTTGGAAATATTTCAACTCCGACTAGTCGGAGATTTCAAAGTATAATACCCGCGAAGTTTAGGTTGTACGTTGAAAAAAAAAAACTAATATATGTAGCATAATGTAAAAATGGTCGCAATTCAAGTTGACACAATTATTTTATATTTCTCTATAGTGTGTATTAAGAATCCTGATTCATGACTCATTGCACTAACAAATTTTAAAAGAATTGTATTGAGAAAAAACCTATATTCAAACATGTCATATGTCAATTTTAGTAGAGGTCTTGCAAATATAAAATAGATTCAAATAACCAAAAGAAAAATAAGTTTATTGTTCTTATAATTAAATCCAAGGTAATAAATTTATTTTATTTGGTCGTCAAAATCTTTAGCATGGACTCTATCATTCTATGTGACGAGACGAATTTTTCCAACCGTAAAATGTGATGTTTTACTAATAGAATAAATTAAAGATCAAAATAAAATTTAAAAAAAAATCAATTGACCCAATCAAAACAAGAACTCTTGGAAGGAGATACGACCCACGACAATAAAAGGAAAGTAGATGTTTGTCCAAAATTCTTTTTTTTTAAAAAAACAAAACTACTTGTAATTTAATAAAGGAAAAATCCTAGAATCCCATACATAAAAAAAAAAAAAGAAAGGCCACAGAATAGGCAAGTGAATTTGGCCGATCCTCGCACATGAATATTCAGATTTCACACATATTTTGGAATTTCATCAAACAAGAGAGTCGGATGAAATTATACAACCAAATATTTAGTACATGTGTTATAGTTATCTATATAATACTTCATTTTAATAATTCTAGTAATATTTAAAAACTATTCAAAAACTTAATTAAAAGATAACAACAGATCAATATCCTATCAATTAGGGGTGACCAAATGGAACCAAAACCATGTTCCAAATCGGAATCGGAACCATAGTCAACGGTACCTAAACCGTAACTGTGGTAAACGGTTCCAAAACCGGAACTGGAACCAAAACCGTGAGACCAGTTTTGGTTTCGGTTCCTTGGTTTCAAAAACCGTGGAACCGGCGGTTTTAACCGTCGGTTAGAGGTGGAACCGTGATGGAACCGTTTTTTTATGTTTAAAACCAACAATCTTTTTTTGGTAAACATTTGCTAGAAGAAATGTTAAATGTTTATTATGATGTTTTATATTCATAACTACATAGACACATTTTAGACTAAACATTGTAAGCGAACTACGCGAACTTTGATTCTTTATACTCTAATAGTATATATAGATAGTTTAATATTATTATTAATATTAAGTATAAATTCTAATTAAATATTAAGTGCGAGTCTTTTTCTTTCGTTTTCTTTTTTTAACTGAAATTGATAAACTATTTTAAAAAAAACAAAAATATCAAAAGATAAACAAACAGTTCCAGTTAAAACCGAAACCAAAACCGTGGAGGAACCGGGTTCCACATCGGACCAAAACCATCGATTCTAGTTTTGGAACCAGAACCATGAGAAAATGGTTCCGGTTCATCTTGAAAAACATCATCGACACTACAATAAAAAACATTTAGAATATTGTAGAAGAATCTAGAATGTTCTAGAAGAATCTAGAATATTGTAGAAGAGTCTGGAGTATTCTAGAAGAATCTAGAATATTACATAATAGTATAGAAGATGGTAGAATAATTTAGAATATTCTAGAATATTATAGAGTAGTATGAAACTATGTAGAAGGTTGTAGATTAGAGAAGAGAATTATAGTATACTTGTAGAATATGTAACAATTATGTGGAGAGTTCTAGAGAACTTCTCCCAACCGTTGGATCAAATGAATCACCACCGTCCATTAAGGAGGTGGAGTAGTATAAATAGGTGTAGAGACCTCATTTGTAACCAACCAAGCATTGTAAGCAAGTGTGAGTGAATATAAGAGTTTTCTTCCAAGCTTTGTTCTTTCCTTAGTCTTTCTTACATTCTTCTTCACCCACAAGCACTTCGAGAGAGAGGCTAACTTAGCTAATCGCAAGGCGCGATTAAAGGAGCTAAGGTCGCACGGTTATTATTGAGGGAACAAGTCCGTAACACCTCCAAATTAATGAGGAATCGAACAGCGGTTTCAAACCATAGCCACCCCTACTATCAATACAATGCTAACAGTTTTTATAGCAACCGACGCCTACAAAATACAACTTAAAATATGGAACCAATTATCTTCATCAACTTAAAATATGGAACCAATTATCTTCACCAAAAGGATGAGGACACATGTATATACCTCATAAAAGAAACAACATTTGATAATTTTCAATTAAGATTTAGTAGAAATTCCGTTAGGATTTTATTGATAATATATTGATTTGTTACTATCTTTTAAGTTTCTATATCTCTATATCTCTGTTTTTTATTTTTTTGTTTTGCCATTTTTGATTTTGGGAATTTATATATATATATATAGGGGGAGGGTTATATAGGACCCCCCCTATTATATGAGTACATAAGACCAAATCCTGGCCACAGATCTACCTATTTCAATGGTTATTATTAAATCTGGTTAATGTTAATAAAATTTATGATAAAGTCAAAATAGGGGGCAAATTAGTCCACATAAAAATAAGGGGGTTGGCTAAATCTAGTAAATCCAATGAAAATATGATGAGTTACCATCAAATTTGCAATCACAATCCATCGAATTTTATTGCAGAAATCATCCCAGTCATCATTCCAATTTTTTGTTTATACTATCCATTTTTACTGAATCCAATTAAAGGTTGATTCGCATTTTTTTAAAACAAGCATTCGATTCATCATTCCAATTTTTAGTTTACCCAGACAAGTTGCTTATGCGTGTTTAGCATGTTGCTTATTTGTGCTTATGTACATGCTTGTAATTATGAACAGACTTGCGATTATACAAAACCTATCATGTTATGCAGAAATTCATTTCATCATCCCTTTTTTTTTAAAAAAAATAAAATAAAATTGCTTGATATGATCAGAATGTTGCTTATAGGCGCTTAAATACTTGCTCGCACGTATGCAAAATATTGCTTAATTTTTATTGTGTTTTAAACTCTCAGATTAATTATAGTTTGTTTGATAATAAATATCATGTTATGCAAAAAATCAAAAACTTATACTTTATATGGACTCCCAATTCATTCAATCATTAGTTTTTTCAACCCAGAATTTTGCTTGGTTTAGACGAAATTGTTTATGTATGCACTATTGCTAGCTTGTATGTATTCAAAAATTTTGATTACGTCCCCATTTGTTTAACCCGGTTTGTGAGTTCTGATTATTTGTTATATATAATCATAATATAGAACAATCATAAGCATAATTATCAACAATAATATGCAGTTTAAAACCTCAATAAAATATCGTCTTAGACAAAAAATTTACATCGACTAAAAACTGGTAATTTTACCACTTATGAACAGAATTTATCCATCCCTATCAATGTCCTACAAAACAATGCAACAATATACCCTAACAAAACCAACAAGAAAAGAGAAAACTCATAGTTTCTATATTTTGCAAAAACATCAACAATAAAAAAAACCAAGAAATTATCCAAAAAAAATGAAGAACGAAAAAAAAATTGATCTACCTACAATTTGGTATCAGCACGGTGGAAAATTTGATGCTGCCTCGAAGAACAATCGTGGTGCCGCTTGTCGCGTCGAATAACCACCATCAATTTTGAGGTTTTCCACAAATATGGGGTTTTTTTACAAAAAAAATGTGGTTTTCCTAATCACTTCTTGTGCAAAACTTCAAGATGGCTGAGTGATGGAGATGGAGTTGGTTCCACTGGGAATTTGATTTTCGACCGAGGAATGATATGGAGATGGGTTTTAAATTTGTTTTTCACATTCGCTGGATTTTCACAATGATTGGGATGGAGATGGAGATGGGTTTTTCGCTGGGAGAGAAAGGTTTCCGACAGAGAATGAGATTGATTTTCGATCGAGGATATAGATGAGAATGAGTTTGATTTTTTCACAGTTTCTGCAGGGGAGGAGGGTTGGAGACGGTTTCTACTGGGAGGAGGGTTGGAGATGATTTGAGAATTGTGACTCTTCAGTGCAAGATATTAGTGAGATAAAACCGTCCCCTAAATTGTAGCCCACTACCAAAAATAATTTACCTCCCAAAAACTGATATTAATTAAAATTAATACCAAAAAGTCCTTTTTTTTTCAAAAAGTTATCTATTAAAAATGATAAAATATGTTTAATCTCAACCGTTTAAAAATTAAATCAACACTCTAAATTTAGTCTCATGTACTCACATAATCTATGTGGACTCACTGGATCCAAATCATATATATATATATATATATATATATATATATGTGAGACCCCGAATTTTTCAATCGTAGACAACGCGATCGCGGGTATTATTATTATTTTTTCCGATACAGTATTAAATATTCTGATAATTTATTTTTATATTTACTATTTATTGTGTGATTCGTATTATGATAATGGATTTAGCATCGGTTATCTATTTCATCTTAATGATCTTTGAAAACTATCTACTACTAAATTAGTATTTTAAAAATACAATACCTTTGTCTTGAAAGATCATTTAGTGAACATTATATTTTCGAAACAATAGTACTTGAGATTTATACAAAAAATACAACTTTTATATTGAAATAGCAAGTGTCTCATACTTGATTTTGTCAACTTACTTATTACTTGATTTAACTAATTTATACTTGAAATTATTTTTATTTTATAGTGTTTGTTAATGACACTTATTTTCACTTCTTTAACCATTGTCGATTTCTTTCGACTTTTAACGCGGGCTTTCAATCGGTTCAACTTGTTCTTGAGCGACTAACTAATAAAACTCTTTTAGCATAATATATTTATTTTTATTTTAAAATTTTGAAATTTAAAATTTATATATTTCAAAATAATTTTATCATTTAATTAATTGTTTGATTGATATTTTTGACTTGTACTATTTTGACTATTTTACCGCGTCACTTTGACGGGTAAATATTAATGATATATATTTTGCAATTTATTTCATTTTATTTATTACTTGTGATCATGATCATTTACTAATTCTATTTCCCATTTATAATCACTTGATTGATCATTATTACTATTTTTGTATTTATTAGTCACCTTAGAATTTTAAGAGACTATTTATTTTAGAGACTTTTACCTTATAGAATTAAGATTTTGATTTAGATTAAGTAATCATGAGACTTATAAGTGATCAAGGAAATCACTAATTAATCCGGAGATTGATATTATTCATCTAATATCATCAAATTTGGGACAAAAAAAAATATATGGAATTACCACAATGCCCCTAGGTGGACGGCAATGAGGATAATTTTGGTGTAGAAATATCTCCCAACTCTTGTACATATACACCTTACGTAGTCATCTTGTGTATAATTACACCATTAATTCAAACATTATACACATCATCTCATACTATAATTTTATATCATTAAAATCCTCAACATATTCCCACTCAAATTTAATTAATCCATTCAAATATCCCTTAACCAAACACCATACAAGTCTTGTTATACCCATACCTTGACTACATTCTTGTCTCCCATGCAAGTAACACAAACACAAGACTTGAATTTTTTTTTCCTCTCTCCTCTGACACACTACACGGCCATTAGGCCAAAAAATTGTAAGACTTGGTTCAATTTTTACACCAACACTTATCTATCTTACAATTTTTCTCCAACTTCTCTCTAGAAATCCCCATCCTTCTTTCTTTCTTCTTCTTCATACTTAACAAAAATACAAGAATTTTCCCTCTTAACCTCAAAAAATTCGAAACATATACCACAAGGTAAGAATTTTGTTCCTCATCTTATATTGATATCATCTAGCTACCTCCTTTCACCTCTTAATTTAAGTTTAAATTTTGGATTTTGAGGTACTTAGAAGACTACTTGAAGACATGCATGCATGGTGGTGAATTTTAGAAGACTTGAAGAATAAGTGTTAGAGAAATTGGACTACAAGGTAAAATTTGGACACTAGAACCCTTCTTTCTTCTTCTCCCTATTTTTTTTTCAAATTTTAACACCCCTTTTTCATTTTTGAGAAATAGGGGCTGACCTTAGGTGATTTTGGAGTTGAACCAAAATTTCCAAATTTGAAGCTTCAACTAGTTTCAAATCACCTACTAAACAAGGTAAAGTGTAGTCTTTCCAATTTTCTTATCTCCTTCTTTTTCTCCTTAATTTTTTTCTCATTTTTCTAACTCCAAATTTTTGATATTTCTTGACTTAGGGGCTGGCCTAAGTGACCTCATCCAAAGTTGTGAAATTTATCCTTTTATTACACAATTTTCCAATATTAAGGTGGGTGGAAAAATACTTTCCAACCTCTAGGTGTTTTTATTAAAATGCATGTAGAATTTTGATCATGATCCCTTGAGATATATAATCTATGTATTGCATGTAAATTTAATGTATCAAATCATGAAAATTCTCAAGAGTTGTTCAAAATTGCTATTTATTTAATTTTAAGTGCATGCATGTACAATTTAATGTTCTATTTGATGAATTCTTGTATGAATTGGACATGCATGTGTATGTTCTTTGAAATCCATGTTTTGGATGACTTATAACCTGGACAAGTCGAGCATAATTGATTAAATTTCAATTTTGGACTTAAAAATGCAAAAATAGAAAATTGGTGGACTAAATCGCAAGAAAATAAAACTTAAAGGACCCCTCTGCAAATTTCGAATTTTGGGACTGTACTCATGTTCAAAAATAACTTTTGGACATTTTAATAAAGTTTTAAGAGTTTTAAGATAAATAAAATCAACCTTTAAAAGCCCAAGGACTATATTGTAAAATTTTAAAAGTTTAAGGGCTACTTTACAAATTTTGAAACTGTACCAGACCTTAATTTTAAAATTTGAAATTTTTACTCTTAAGGTACTGGAAATGACATATTTTAAATGTATTCCAAAAATCCAAGTGTTTAGGGCTTGGAAGGTAATTTTTCTAAAATTGAGGGACTAAAGTGTAAAAGACTAAACTTGAGGACCCAAATGAAATTTCCAGGACTTATGCAGCCCATGCACCTGGAAATACTAACTTAACTGTAACTAATTATATTTTGGACCCAAGGTTCAAATTTCATAACAATTGGACCCCTAAAAGCCTTAAAGGCAATTATTTCAAAATGGGACAAAAATGATATTCTCAAAAGTTAAAGGACCTAAACTTATTTCTTTTAAAAACTGATTTTGTCCCAATATCCTACTAACCTTGTGACATTTTCCAACTGGAATCACATTAAAAGCCCTTCCGGTTTGTGAGTTCCGATTAGTTTTAACTTAAAGCCCGAAATGATAATTTTAACAAATTTGGGGCCAATGTGAGAATTTTATAAAAACTCGACCTCAAAACTTTAAAACCCTGAATCTCTTAATAATTCGGAGAATTTAGGAACTGACCTCATAATTTTTCAAGGTCGGGATACTTATTTATTCAATTTTTAACCCCATAAGTATTGGTTTCTACAAAACGGGGCTAATTGTAAATTTTCTTTTATCAAGGAGCAAACACAAATTATTTTTATTTTTCTAAAACAGCCCTGGACCCTCTGATTTAATTATTAATTAAAATGTTTTATTTTCCCAAAAACCCTTTGACTTATCGGATCGTCTTGACCGATTAATACCCGATCGCGGAGCGACTTCCTCGCCTTGGGATTTTGAATCTATAACGGGACTTATGTTCCACCTTAATTTTTTTCAAGATATCAAAGTTTGCTTATCCTTCTGATAATCATCTTCATCCAACAACTCCACCAAAGCCATAATTATCACTCGCGTTTTTCGAAAATTTTCCTGAACTGCTTCCCCTAATCAATGATACTGATTGCCTGGTTCGTATGCCCGTACTTGTAATTACTTTTCTCCTCGAGTCAACTTGGTGTGTCGAGCTCCAATCGAGAATGGATCGTCGGGGATGGATGGAACCGGTAGCTCGGCCGCTATTCCACTCTTAGGCCCCATCGCCCTAATCCCGCAACCGAGGGACGGAGTGTCCAAGGGAAGCGGGTCGTAGTACTTGAGGTATAATCATGATTATGACAGATTCGAGTCTTGCAAGCTCCACTTTGTGGATTTTGTATTTGCCTATGGAGCGATAAGGTGACCGGTCTTGGACCATCTTGCCGAGGGAGTTACAAGGAAGAACGAAGGAATCGCTTTTCGATCCACACGATTCGGAGTTATCGGACCCGTTTGGTTGGCACTACAAACCGCACGCAACCGCTACTTGTTTTGCATTGGTTGGCGCTACAAACCGCACGCAACCATTATTTGTCTTGCATAGATTGGCGTTACATTTCAAGACGCAATCCTATCTGTCTTACCTGAATCACATAGTGCCTGTGTGACCACGAACTGCTTTCTCAAACTGTATAAGTATATTACTTAAATATATTTAACACGACGCTTGTGGACTGTGTGTGAATTCATGCATCATACTCACGCGTTTTCATATAACTGCTTTCTCGCATCAACTGTATATAGCCACACTTGCACACGATCACCCCATCCACTGAGATTTCTGTCTCATCCCCACCTATTTTCTAACCTTAGATGAGGACTTCGTTGGAGATGGTGAAACAACTACGGATTGAACCCTTGTACTCCGCTTGTTGGATTTACTATTATTTGTTGTTGGACTCATGTATTTCTTTTCATTCCGGTTTGTAACTGAAGGGCGTCGGACCCTTTGACTTTTAAGTTGTTATCTTTAGATCATATCGGAGATGTAATTTGGATTATGGATATTGTGGACTGTAAGTTGTAATTTGTACTTGTTCTTTATTCCGCTGCTATTGACTCTGTTTCATTGGGTTCTCGATGATATTCGTCTAGATTATTTGGTTTATTTGTATTTAAGTTGTGGATCGTCGCCGCATCCCGTTTGGGGCTTGACAGTTATGGTATCAAAGTTCGGCTAGTAAGATGGAAACTTACACCGAGCTGACCCAGGATAGGTTCCTCTGCCTTGGATTGGGTACCACTACTAGATGGCCTAAGTTGAATCTTGGACGACTATTTGAACTCTTTTGGGTTTCCATAGTGTTAAAATATCCAGATATTTCTCGGTTTAGGCGTTAGGTGATTTAGAAATTTATTAATTTGGAAGTTATAATGCTCCGATATGATGAGACTTGAAGGATATAAAGTTATCACTTAACAATATATGATTTGATTATAGGACACTTTATGGAATCTAGATGCCTAATGATATTACTTTGGAGAATGATAGTGTGGGAACACTGACTATGATTTACCGATGGTAGTGCCATTGTGTAATTTATTACCAAATATTTGTATAAGCTTAAGTAAGAAAATTTGACATGTGTTTTTGGATATCACGGATAAGATACGTTAAGGATGTGAATATTACAAGACCTCGAATAGATGTCGCCACATAGTATTTTATAAGTTATAATGTCTGAGTTACTAACTATTTTTGGATGATGATTATCTAGGATTATTGTGATTCAGACACTTATCTGATATTTGAATTGGTTGATTAATTAAGTCTGTTGATTGTGACTTAGTTGTCGATTATTTAAGTATTGATTAACTAATGATGGAATGGACACTCATACTTTATATGAGGTATTTAAGAAGCGTGACCTTATCTGGAATAATGAAAGTCCTTATGGATATGGGAAATTTAAATTGCTATCAGGATTTTAGTATGAGCAACTCCTATGATTACCTTTGGAAATGACTTACTAAAGATTTTTGAGGTCTCAACTATTATATGTTGATGGGTGGAGATTTTGGGTTGATCTTGCACTTTTTGCGATGAAATCTACTACCAATTTGCTCGAGGAAATATACGACGATATGAATAGGTGTCGACTATTTAGTTAAATCGACTCTATTATTATGAGTATCACTTTCGTAGGTAAATGAAATATTGACTAGCTGTGACAAGCAATGATATATTCGGGATTGGATTATGAGAAGTATGTTTCGAGATAATAATTATGAGAATAGTACATTAGACTGATATGTGGAGTAGAAATGATTGGTTAAGTGATAATCGAATAGTGGTGCAAATGTTACGGATTACATGAATAGGGTACTATGAATAGTGTCTATTACACGGTGAAGACAAGAAAGTTTGAGTACCACTAAGGTTGTTAGAGATATTTTTGCAGAATGATTATTGGAAATTGACTGATGGGAACTTGGATCGAATATAAGCGCCTCTAGGCCGCCTAAGTTTTGATATTGAGGATGGGATAGATCCTTCATGAATAGATACAATAAGTATTAATCTCATCTAGAATTTGAAAGGAATTATTTTAGAAGAGAATTTGGGGACCAAATTCCGTTAAGGAGGGGAGGATGTGAGACCCCGGATTTTTCAATCGTAGACGACGCGATCGCGGGTATTATTATTATTTTTTTCCGATACAATATTAAATATTCTGATAATTTATTTTTATATTTACTATTTATTTTGCGATTCGTATTATGATATTGGATTTAACATCGGTTATCTATTTCATCTTAATGATCTTTGAAAACTATCTACTACTAAATTAGTATTTTAAAAATACAATACCTTTGTCTTGAAAGATCATTTAGTAAACATTATATTTTCGAAACAATAGTACTTGAGATTTACCTTATACAAAAAATACAACTTTTATATTGAAATAGCAAGTGTCTCATACTTGATTTTGTCAACTTACTTATTACATGATTTAACTAATTTATACTTGAAATTATTTTTATTTTATGGTGTTTGTTAATGACACTTATTCTCACTTCTTTAACCATTGTCGATTTCTTTTGACTTTTAACGCGGGCTTTCAGTCGGTTCAACTTGTTCTTGAGCGACTAACTAATAAAACTCTTTTAGCATAATATATTTATTTTTATTTTAAAATTTCGAACTTTAAAATTTATATATTTCAAAATAATTTTATAATTTAATTAATTGCTTGATTGATATTTTTGACTTGTACTATTTTGACTATTTTACCGCGTCACTTTGACGGGTAAATATTAATGATATATATTTTGCAATTTATTTCATTTTATTTATTACTTGTGATCATGGTCATTTACTAATTCTATTTCCCATTTATGATCACTTGATTTATCATTATTAGTATTTTTGTATTTATTAGTCACCTTAAAATTTTAAGAGACTATTTATTTTAGAGACTTTTACCTTGTAGAATTAAGATTTTGATTTAGATTAAGTAATCATGAGACTTATAAGTGATCAAGGAAATCACTAATTAATTTGGAGATTGATATTATTCATCTAATATCTTCAAATTTGGAACAAAAAAAATATATGGAATTACCACAATACCCCTAGGTGGACGACAATGAGGATAATTTTGGTGTGGAAATATCTCCCAACTCTTGTACATATACACCTTATGTAGTCATCTTGTGTATAATTACACCATTAATTCAAACATTATACACATCATCTCATACTATAATTTTATATCATTAAAATCCCCAACATATTCCCACTCAAATTTAATTAATCCATTCAAATATCCCTTCACCAAACACCATACAAGTCTTGTTATACCCATACCTTGACTACATTCTTGTCTCCCATGCAAGTAACACAAACACAAGACTTGAATTTTTTTTCCTCTCTCCTCTCACACACTACACGGCCATTAGGCCAAAAATTGCAAGACTTGGTTCAATTTTTACACCAACACTTATCTATCTTACAATTTTTCTCCAACTTCTCTCTAGAAATCCCCATCCTTCTTTCTTCCTTCTTCTTCTTCATACTTAACAAAAATACAAGAATTTTCCCTCTTAACCTCAAAAAATTCGAAACATATACCACAAGGTAAGAATTTTGTTCCTCATCTTATATTTATATCATCTAGCTACCTCCTTTCACCTCTTAATTTAAGTTTAAATTTTGGGTTTTGAGGTACTTAGAAGACTACTTGAACACATGCATACATGGTGGTGAATTTTAGAAGACTTGAAGAATAAGTGTTAGAGAAATTGGACTACAAGGTAAGATTTGGACACTAGAACCCTTCTTTCTTTTTCTCCCTATTTTTTTTCAAATTTTACCACCCCTTTTTCATTTTTGAGAAATAGGGCTGACCTTAGGTGATTTTGGAGTTGAACCAAAATTTCCAAATTTGAAGCTTCAACTAGTTTCAAATCACCTACTACACAAGGTAAAGTGTAGCCTTTCCAATTTTCTTATCTCCTTCTTTTTCTCCTTAATTTTTCTCTCATTTTTCTAACTCCAAATTTTTTATATTTCTTGACTTAGGGGCTGACCTAAGTAACCTCATCCAAAGTTGTGAAATTTATCCTTTTATTTCACAATTTTCCAATATTAAGGTGGGTGGAAAAATACTTTCCAACTTCTAGGTGTT
Source organism: Rehmannia glutinosa (assembly GCA_016081115.2). NCBI lineage: Eukaryota > Viridiplantae > Streptophyta > Magnoliopsida > Lamiales > Orobanchaceae > Rehmannia > Rehmannia glutinosa. The sequence goes on from JABTTQ020002830.1 coordinate 118,855, forward strand.
TTTATTAAAACGCATATAGAATTTTGATCATGAGCCCTTGAGATATATAATTGATGTATTGCATGTAAATTTAATGTATCAAATCATGAAAATTCTCAAGAGTTGCTCAAAATTGCTATTTATTGAATTTTAAGTGCATGCATGTACAATTTAATGTTCTATTTGATGAATTCTTGTATGAATTGGACATGCATGTGTATGATCTTTGAAATCCATGTTTTATATGACTTATAACATGGACAAGTCGAGCATAATTGATTAAATTTCAATTTTGGACTTAAAAATGCAAAAATGGAAAATTGGTGGACTAAATTGCAAGAAAATAAAACTTAAAGGACCCCTCTGCAAATTTTGAATTTTGGGACTGTACTCAGGTTCAAAAATGACTTTTGGATATTTTAATAAAGTTTTAAGAGTTTTAAGATAAATAAAATCAACCTTTAAAAGCCCAAGGACTAGATTGTAAAATTTTAAAAGTTTAAGGTCTACTTTACAAATTTTGAAACTGTATCAGACCTTAATTTTAAAATTTGAAATTTTTACTCTTAAGATACTGAAAATGACATATTTTAAATGTATTCCAAAAATCCAAGTGTTTAGGGCTTGGAAAGTAATTTTTCTAAAATTCAGGGACTAAAGTGTAAAAGACTAAACTTGAGGACCCAAATGAAATTTCCAGGACTTATGCAGCCCATGCACCTGGAAATATTAACTTAACTGTAAATTAATTAAATTTTGGACCCAAGGTTCAAATTTCATAACAATTGGACCCCTAAAAGCCTTAAAGGCAATTATTTCAAAATTGGACAAAATGATATTTACAAAAGTTAAAGTACCTAAACTTATATTTTTTAAAAACTGCTTTTATCCCAATATCCTACTAACTTTAGTGACATTTTCCAACTGGAATCACATTAAAAGCTCTTCCGGTTTGTGAGTTCCGATTATTTTTAACTTAAGGCCCAAAATAATAATTTTAACAAATTTGGGGCCAATGTGAGAATTTTATAAAAACTCAACATCAAAACTTTAAAAAGTTCGTGCTAAATGACCGAACGAACGTATCTAACCTGAATCTCTGAATAATTTGGAGAATTTAGGAACTGACCTCATAATTTTTCAAGGTCGGGATACTTATTTATTCAATTTTTAACCCCAAAAGTATTGGTTTTTACAAAACGGGGCTAATTGTAAATTTTCTTTTATCAAGGACCTAACTCAAATTATTTTTATTTTTCTAAAACAGCCCTGGACCCTCTGATTTTAATTATTAATTAAAATGTTTTATTTTCCCAAAAAGCCCTTCACTTATCGGATCGTCTTGACCGATTAATACCCGATCGCGGAGCGACTTCCTCGCCTTGAGATTTTGAATCTATAACAGGACTTATGTTCCACCTTAATTTTTTTCAAGATATCGAAGATTGCTTATCCTTCCTCGATAATCATCTTCATCCAACAACTTCACCAACGCCATAATTGCCACTCGCGTTTTTCGAAAATTTTCTCGAATCGCTTCTGAATCAATAATACTCGATCGTCTACGGTTGATGCCTGTACTTGTAATTACTTTCTGCCTGAGTCAACTTGGTGTGTCGAGCTCACAAGAATGGATACGTCGGGGATGGGAACCGGGGCTCGGGCCGCTATTCCACTCTTCCGCCCCATCGCCCTAATCCCGCAATCGAGGGACGGAGTGTCCAAGGGAAGCGGGTCGTAGTACTTGAGGTATAATCATGATTATGACAGATCCAAGCCTTGCAAGCTCCACTTTGTGGATTTTGTCTTTGCCTATGGAGCGATAAAGTGACCGGTCTTGGACCATCTAGCCTGGGGAGTTACAAGGAAGAACGAAGGAATCGTTGTCGATCCACACGATTTCGGAGTTATCGACCCGTTTGGTTGGCAACCGCTACTTGTTTTGCATTGGTTGGCGCTACAAACCGCACGCAACCATTATTTGTCTTGCATGGGATTGGCGTTACATTTCCGCACGCAATCCTACTGCTCTTGCCTCGAATCGCATAGTGCTGTGTGACCACGAACTGCTTTCTCAAACTGTATAAGTATATTACTTAAATATATTTATCACGATGTTTGTGGACTGTGTGTGAGTTCATGCATCATACTCACGCGTTTTCATATAACTGCTTTCTCGCATCAACTGTATATAGCCACACTTGCACACGATCACCCCATCCACTGAGATTTATGTCTCATCCCCACCTGTTTTCTAACCTTATATGAGGACTTCGTTGGAGATGCTAAACCGACTACGGATTGAACCCTTGTGCTCCGTTTATTGGATTTACTATTATTTGTTGTTGGACTCTTGTATTTCTTTTCATTCCGGTTTGTAACTGAAGGGCGTAAGACCCTTTGACTTTTAAGTTGTTATCTTTAGATCATATCGGGGATGTAATTTGGATTATGGATATTGTGGACTGTAAGTTGTAATTTGTACTTGTTCTTTATTCCGCTGCTATTGACTCTGTTTCATTGGGTTCTCGATGATATTCGTCTAGATTATTTGGTTTATTTGTATTTAAGTTGTGGATTGTCGCCGCGTCCCGTTTTGGGCTTGACAATATATATATATATATATATATAGGGGGAGGATCAAGTGAGACCATGTCTCTAGGTGAGACACAATGGACTAATCTCAACCATCCCCCACTATTAATCAATGGGTATGATTTAATGGATAAAAAATATATTAAAATATTAATTTAATCAATATAAGGGTAGTAGGGTAAAATAACATAACAAGTTAGTTACAAAAATGGAATCAAATCTATTTCTCTCTCATACATCTCCTTTTCCCCAATCTCACGTCTCTCTTTCTCTCTCTCTCATTCCTCCATTAACGCAAATAAAGAAAAGCGTGAAGAACTCGAAAATTACTGAGAGAAAAACACGAAAAATCGGTGCAATATTACGGATAAATAACGAACAAAGTGAGTTCGAAAACTAAATATGCAACAAAACTCAACTAAATATGCATTATCCGAAAACTATCTATGCGGCGTAAAAAAACTAATATGTAGTACAAAGATAACCAACTATGTAAGATGTCATAAATTATGCAACAAAATCAACTAACTATGTATTATCTAGAAACTATATATGCATTGTGGAATAACTAAATATGCAGTACATTATGTAACATCTCATTTTTATAATTTCCAAAAGCAACATCCCATTTTCATAACTAAATATACATTATATTGAACATATTTATGCGGTGTAGTATAACTACATATGCGACGTTATATTCAATTATGTCTTGTTTTCATAAAACAAAGTGCAACAAAATAACTAAATATGCATTATTTGATGTCTAATTATGCAAAGAGAAGAACCCTAACTATCTTTGTAAAAATAAAAATATTTGGAAAGAAAATAAGTTCCTTAAATTCCGCCACAAAATCCCAAGTGTCTATTTATTTACCCTTAAAACTGGGACCACTAATTTGAACCATAAAATCCTGGGACCACTAATTTGAATTACAAAATTACAATCTTACCCTTAAAATCAGCAAAAATTAGGAAATAATTAAAAAAACTGAATTAATCACATCCCTTCATTTTTTAAGATCAATGGGTAAGATGAGTCCACACTGTCTCACCTAGGGAGAGTGGTCTCATTTGAACCAAATCCTATATATATATATATATATATAGGGGAATGATCAAGTGAGACCATATCTCTAGGTGAGACGCAATGGGCTAATCTCAACCATTCCCCACTATTATTCAATGGGTGATTTGATGGATAAAATTAAAATATTAATTTAATCAACATAAGGGTAATAGGGTAAAATAACATAACAAGGTAGTTATAAAAATGGAATCAAATCTCTTTCTCTCTCATCCATATCTCAAATCTCACATCTCTCTCTCTCTCTCTCTCTCTCTCTCTCTCTCTCTCACACACACACACACACGTCTCTCTCCATCTCTCCCTCTCTTTATCAGTTCCTCCATTAACGCAAATGGAAGAACTCGAACTGTGAAAAAAAAACAGTGAAGAGGATGCAATTTATGTTTCAAATGAAAAAACAACGATGGAGAACTGAACTCGTTTATATATAACCTACACTTTATAAACTGATTTTACAGAGAAAAAAAATTGTGAAGAAGAAGATGATTTCTATTCCAAATGAATAGACAACCATGAATAAGACGATGCATCTATGTAGACATCAATGGAGAACTCGAAACTGGCCATTAACATAAAATCTTTAAAACTGTAATTTTCACGAATAAGACGATGCATAGATACTTATGAAATGATGTATAAATACTTATGAAACATTGCATAGATAATTATGGAACGATGCATATATTTGAAGGATATTACATATTTGAAAATATGAAATAAAAATTAACTAAATATTCATTATCTGAAAACTATCTATGCATCGTAAAAAACTAATATGTAATACAGTATACCAAACTATGCAAGACGTCATAAACTATGCAACAAAATCAACTAACTATGCATTATCTAGAAACTATCTATGCAGTGTGGAATAACTAAATATGCAGTAAAATATGTAACATCCCATTTTCATAATTTCCAAAAGCAACATCCCATTTTCATAACTAAATATGCATTATATTGAACCTATTTATGCAGTGTAGAATAACTAAATATGCAGTACGTTATATTCAATTATGTATTGTTTTCGTAAAACAGTGCCAACAAAACAAATAAATATGCATTATTTGATGTCTAATTATGCAGTAGAAGAACCATAACTATACTGTAAAATAAAAATATTTGGAAATAAAACAGGTTCCTTAAATTCCGCCACAAAATCCGGCAGTTTATATCTCAGCCCATAAAATCCGCTGGGACCACTAATTTGAATTACAAAATTACCACCTTACTCTTAAATTGGCGGAAATCAGGGAAATTAAAAAAAATGAATTAATCACATCCCTTCATTTTTTAAGATCAATAGGTAAGATGAATCCACACTGTCTCACCTAGGGAGGGTGGTCTCATTTGAACCAAATCCTATATATATATATATATATATATATATATATATATATATATATAGGGGTTGGTTCTTGTGAGACCATCTCTTGCGGTGAGACCGTGAGACCTAATCTGAACCGTTATAATTAATTATCGAATGGTTGAGATTGAAACATTAAATATAGAAGCATTGTATATCATGATTTTCGAATGAGGGCATATCTGTCAATCAATAAAAATCGTTCAACTAACAAGATTTGTATGATTCTAACTTACCATATCTATTACCTATAATTTAGGAAGTGCAATCAATGATAATCACCTCCAAAAACCTCTAATCTCTATAAAAAACACGAAAATTTGCATATGGTAATGTTCCAAAAATTTGCATAAATAAATTTGTATCCCCGGGCGTTTATGATTTTTTGTGGTCCCAACGATATTGGATTTATGCATATCTAACTATATATTGATGCATGTATACATATAATATATTGCATGGTTAATTATAAAAATGATTCGAAGCATACAAATTCGTATAATAGTCCCAAAAATCTTTGTTCGACATTTTTAGGTATTTATGATTCTCATAAATGTTGCATTTTTAGCATTACCTTGATGTATATATAGCTATATTATTGTGCATATGGTACTGTTCGGAAATTTGCATAAATAAATCATAAATGTTAGCTTGCAAACTTATTATTATTTCCAGGCATTTATGAATTTTTTTTGGACCCAACGATATTGAATTTATGCATACCTAACTTTATATTGATGCATGTATACGTATAATATGTTGTATATTTTGTTTGAAGGTAATGATGCATGAATACAAAATATAAGAACCCAAAAATTGGACTGTGTTGGTGTTATAATTAATATTGCATATTTAATAGTATACTGATGTAATGATACGTATAGTATGTTGCATATTTAATGTACCTACAGTTATATCATATTATTCGTGCATATTTAATCTTATAGCGATGTCTTATTCATATATTATGTTGCATATTTAATGAATAATATAGTTTTTATATTTTGTAAACATAAAATCTGAAAATATTATGATGCATTTTTCATCTTGTTTTGGTGTATATTTAATGTTAAATTTATGCCAATAGGTACAACTAACAACCCAAAAAGAGAGGCTTGAAATATCTCCTGGGTCAACAAAGGAAAATATGCAACATATCTTGATATTCACCCAACAAAATTACATATGCAACGAAAAAGTGCTAAATATGCAACAAAATTACATATCTTGCATTCACCCAACAAAATTACATATGCAACAAAAAGTGATAAAATATGCAACAAAATTACAAAACCTATACATCAAACACAAAAATAAAAAAAAATCGAAAACTAAAACCTACTGTGAGACCCCGAATTTTAACGTGAGATTCGGTGTTATGTAGTGATTATTTATTTGGCTATGTATCACAAACCTATTATTAATGAAACTCGACTCTATTTTTATTTATTCCTTCCAACGTCAATTACGCATTTCGCATTTTTAGAGCTTAGCAATTTTATATTCTTCCTCTAGTATTAATACTTGATCGAATGACTACTACTTTAGGAATATTAGACCTCCAACAATTTAGGAGTACATTCCAATCCTTATCCTAATATTTCATCTTATTCTATAATTCATCCCAACCAATTTCCCAATCAATTTTTTAAAAAAAAAAAATATATTTTTTTTATATTTTTAAAAATTTCGAAAATTACCATAAATGGGGAGGTTGTTTCATATTCTTTTCAATACCTACAATTATATATGTATATATATATATATATATTTACATATATATGTTAATTTTTTTTTCTCAACTTTTGGTCACATGCTTAAAGGATGGACAAACTTTTCTTTCCACCAAATTCTAATAAATAAAAATACCAACACCATGATTATTATTCCCTCCAACTTTTGGCTCCTTGTCTTAGGGGAATCAATCATTTTGTTATTTTTTTTTCTTTATCTATCAATATTATTCATTTCATAATTATCATAAAAACACAAGACTTGCTTCCATTTTCCTCTCTAAAGGATCAAATTCTTCAAGCATAAGGTAAGAATATCTTCATTTCTCCCAACTCTATTTTTCTTCTCCAATCCTCAACCTTATACCTTCACCATCTAATAATGTTGAATCCTTCTTGTTGAGGTACTCCTAGAGAAAATTCTTGAAGAATTAGAGACCTAGATTTGACTACAAACTTGAAGAGGAAATTCAAGATTTCATATTATTAAGGTGAGAAAATTATGGTTTTAGTATTTTCTCTTGACAACATGAAGAATTAATTTTTGACTCAAGAATATAAATTTTTGGAGTTTAGGGGCTGACCTACATCATCTCAAGTGGAGGTTAGAGGCTTGAAGGAAAATTTCCATTTTTGAGACTACTTGAAGATATTAAGGTGAGTAGTAACCATTTGGTACTAGTATATTTTCTTTTGACTTGAGACTTTAATTTTAACACCAAAATATGGTTTGGATACCATTTAGGGGCTGATCTTCAAGAGTTTTAGTCAAAAAGTTGATTCAAGGAAGAAGACCACATTTTAGATCAACCCGAGAAACTACTACGAGGTGGGTGGAAAAATTCTTTCAACTTCTAGGTGTTTTAAATTGAAAATATGCATGTAGTATTTTGTTATTGAGCACTTGAGATATATATTATATATTGCATGCTATTTTCTTGTATCAAGTTGGAAAAATTCTCAAGTGTTGCTCAAAAATGTGATTTATCGAAAAATAGGGCATACATGCACATTTTATTGTTATACTTGATGAAATTTTGTATGAGAAGGATATGTATGTGTATGACTCTTGAAATCTATGTTTTGAATGATTTATAACCTGGACAAGTCGAGCATAATTGATTAAATTTCAACTTTTGGACTTAAAATGCAAAAATGGAAAGTTGGTGGACTTAATTGCAAGAAAAATAAAATTTAAGGGACCCCTCTGTAATTTTCGATTTTTGGGACTGAACTCAGGTTCAAAAATTATGTTTTGATATTTTAATAAAGTTTTAAGAGTTTTTAGATAAATAAAATCAACCCTTGAAAGCCCAAGGACTAGATTGTAAAATTTGAGAAGTTTAGGGGCTATTTTGCAAATTTCGAAACTGTACCAGACCCTAATTTTGAAATTTGAAATTTTAACTCTTAAGGGACTGGAAATAACATATTTTAAGTGTATTCCAAAAATCCAAGTGTTTAGAGCTTGGAAAGTAATTTTTAAAAATTGAGGGACCAAATTGTAAAAGATTAAACTTGAGGACCCAAATGAAATTTCCAGGACTTATGCAGCCCATGCACCTGGAAATACTAATTTAACTATAACATAATTATATTTTGGACCCAAGGTTCAAATTTCATAACAATTGGACCCCTAAAAGCCTTAAAGGCAATTATTTCAAAATGGGACAAAAATGAGATTTTCAAAAGTTAAGGGACCTATACTTATGGCGTTTTAAAACTGTTTTTGTTCCAATATCCCACTAACCTTAGTGACATTTTCCAACTGGAATCACATTAAAATCCCTCCCGGTTTGTGAGTTCCGATTATTTTAAACTTAAGGCCCGAAATGACAATTTTAACAAATTTGGGGCCAATGTGAGAATTTTATAAAAACTCGACCTCAAAACTTTAAAAACCTGAATCTCTGAACAATTTAGAGATTTTAGGAACTGACCTCATAATTATTCAAGGTCGGGATATTTATTTATTCAATTTTTAACCCCAAAAGTATTGGTTTTTACAAAACGGGGCTAATTGTAAATTTTTCTTTTTATCAAGGACCTAACTTAAATTATTTTTCATTTACTAAAACAGCCCTGGACCCTCTGACTTTAGTTATTAATTAAAATATTTTATTTTCTCAAAAACTACTTGACTTATCGGATCGTCTTGACCGATTAAAACCCAATCGCGGGGCGACTTCCTCGTGTTGCGATTTCGAATCTATAACGGACTTATGTTCCACCTAATCTTTCAAGATATCGAAGATTGCTTATCCTCCCGATAATCATCTTCATCCAAATAACTCCACCAACGCCATAATTACTTTACGCAAATTTTCGAAAACTTTTTATGAATCGCTTCCCGAATCAATATACTCATTCGGCTGGTTGACTACCCGAACGTGTACTTAATTTTCTTTGCTCGAGTCAACTTGGTGTGTCGAGCTGCTGAAATCGGAATGGATACGTCGGGGATGGAACCAAGGCAGCTCGGCCGCTATTCCACTCTTCCCCATCGCCCTAATCCCGCAACCGAGGGACGGAGTTTGTCCAAAGGAAGCGGGTCGTAGTACTTGAGGTATAATCATGATTATGACAAATCCGAGCCTTGCTAGCTCTTTGTGGATTTTGTCTTTGCCTATGGAGCGATAAGGTGACAGGTCTTGGACCATCTTGCTCGGGAGTTACAAGGAAGAACGAAGGAATCATTTGTCGATCCACACGATTCCGGAGTTAATCGGACCCGTTTGGTTGGCGCTACAAACCGCACGCAACCGCTACTTGTACCGCATAGGTTGGCGCTACAAATCCCAGACGCAAACCGCTACTTGTCTTGCATAGGATTGGCGTTACAAACCGCACGCAATCCTCATGTTTACTTGGACCATAGTACCTTGACCATGAATCTGTTTTCTCAAATTGTATAAGTATATTACTTAATATGTTTATCACGACGCTTGTGGATCGTGTGTGAAATCATGCATCATCTCTCACACGTTTTCATACAACTAAATTTCTTGCATTAACTATTTATATCGCCACACTTGCACACGATCACCCCATCCACCGAGATTTTTGTCTCATTCCCTCCATTTTCTAACCTTTAGATGAAGAGTACGCTGAAGGCACCGAACCCTCTGATTGAATCCCTATCGTGTTGTGGAGCGACATTTCCTTTTTCTTTTATTTGTTGTTGGACTCCTTCATTTTATTTGTTTGATTGTAAGTTAATTAAGATAATCTTTTGGGTTGTATTCGGATCTTTGCCAGGACCTTAAGATGTAATTTGTACTCGTGGTTATTTTAAATTCACGCATTAGACTCTATTTTCCTTGGAATTTTGTATCTTTGGTTTCGATTTGTTGATTTATTTCTGTTTAAGTGATTGATCGTTGTCGCGTCACGTTTGGGGCGTGACGGTTATGGTATCGAGCTCGGCTAGTAAGATGGAAACTTACACCGAAATGACCCAGGATAGGACCCTGATTTGTGTTGGGTAACCGTGACTTGACTAATTAAGTTGTGAAATCGATTTCAAAAATGGCATAGAACCATATTATTGATGTTTAGGTTAAGCTAAAATTTATACTTGGAGAATCCATAGTCATACTTGATTTGACTTAGTGACTTTTCGAGTGACTTTCCTTAGTTATTCTTTCCTTGTTCTTCCCTATCTTTTCTTACTTGACCGATCCTTCTTAGTTTGGCTTGTTCGGGATGGAGCCGATGCCACCTATCGGTGGGAATTATTGGAGGCCCGCGCCGAACGTGATTACTTCCGGGCATACACGAACCATCGGCACCGGGGAATACCTTCGAGCTATCTCGCATTGGCGAAGAACGCCGCCGCAACCAAGAATCGACACACCTCTGGCAAAGAGCCAAGAGGAGAAGAACAATCTTACCCTCCTTGCTAAGGATCGCGAGGATACAATCCGTGCTCGCGAGGATCAAATCGATCAATCCGGGAACACTTGGAAGTTACTCGCACGAAGATGGAACGCGCAAGGAAGGCCGCGGAAAGTGGGAAAGGGAGGCATACATGTCGAGAGGCACCATCGATCGTCTCAAGATACTATCATCAAACAAATGCAGGTGATAGAGGACCTCACACATGCCTTAACTTTCGGGATCTTTGCTTTGGAGGTGCGCTTAGCGGCTAATGCACCACCGTTGCCACCACCCGAGGCGGAACCCATGCCCGACTTCGAGGCCGATAATGAAGAGGATCCCGAGGAGGATCTGAAGAAGATCCCGAAGAGGATCCCGATGAGGATCCAATGGAAGATGAAGAGCCCGAGGCGCTGAAGCCGCCCACTCGATGATGCTCGGATCGAGCATGGGGCGATTTAGCCGATTGGCTTTAATCGCCGAGGTGGTACCTCAGCCCGATCAGGATCCGATTATGGACGAGGCCGCTAGTGATGATGACGGCGACCTCACCGAGTAGATAACTTATGTGCTAGATTTTAGTCGATGCTTAATTCCATCCTGTTGTATTTTGTTTTCAGTTGTACCTTAATCAAGTTGTATCCTGACTCTAGTTTATCTTCGATTTTATATTCTTGTTGTATGAACTCATTCGGGTGTATTCAAATTTCACATCAATGAATATACTTTTTCTACGTATTCTATGTCTTGTGTATTGTTGTTGTGATATAACTTGTTATATGCAAGTACTTATTGAAATCATTCCTTTCTGAATTGTAGCTAAACTACAAGTACATGGCTGGAAACCGTGGACGAGGGAGACCCCGCCGTATTCCCCGTAGGTATGTGGATGTACCCAGGGAACGGGTACCCTCCCCCGAACTACCACCACCTCCTCCGCCAATCACAGGAGATAACCTAACTGCAATAACCTTGCAACAGATATTGGTTTTTATGAGGCAACAAGCAGAGCCTCGTCAGCCTAACCATGAACCTACTCGAGAGACGAATGACCGCACCTTGGAACGGTTTTTACGATTCGACCCCCCGACTTTCTTAGGGGAACCGGATGCGTGAAAGCGAGAAGAATGGATCGGGAACCGGAGAATATCTTCAATGCTCTCCAATACTCAGGGGAACAAAAGGTTACGCTCGCCGTGTTCCGACTAGAATCAGCTGCTCGAGATTGGTGGAGAACAGTTGAGAGAAAGTGGGAACAGGACCAAATAGATAGGACATGGGAAAATTTCCTGGCTGAATTCAATGAGCAATACATACCTCAAGTCGTGAAGGAGGCACGCCGGGATGAATTCCATAGGTTGAGACAGGGGAACATGTCGTGGCCCAAGATGAGTCGAATTCCATCGGTTATCCAAATATGCTCCAGAACAATCGACACGAGCGGACAAATTGTATAAGTTCACACGGGGGTCAAGTGGAACTCGAAACAACTTTTGATTTGTTGAAATAACAACATACTCGGCCCATGAAAAGCGACCCTCCGCATTGAGTCGGGACTTAACCGCATTGGTCGATTCATTTGAATAGGCCATCGAAACGATCTCAAAAGGACAAAGCAGTGGGACAACCATCAAGGCCGCCTGTTAAAATTGAAGGGGCGATTGTTAAAACGAGAAAAAGGAAAGGACCGTCTGAGGGAAAACCGGGCCAAGTATGTACACATTGCCAAAAACCGGTCATATCGCCTTAATGATGTTGGCGTAAACATGGAAGGTGTTTCTGTTGTGGTAGTAATCAACACCCGGTGAAGGATTGCCGAAATACGAAGACCAGGACCAAACAGTGCAACCACGGTGGCTAACGGCCAGGGTAACCGAGGCAAGGATGCTGCTCGAGCATTTGCACTAGCCGGACATGAGGCTCGGAGGCAACAGACGTGGTGGAAGGTACGCTTCTAATATCTAGCCACTACGCTAAAGTACTATTTGACCCTGGATCAACGCATTCATTTGTCGCACCACATTTTGTACACAAGTTGCATGCATGCATGGAACATATGCCTATAGGTTTAGAAGTGTCCACTCCTATGGGCGCAAGCCGATATGAGATATTATCTATAATGCATGCGAAGTTAAGATTGATGAGATAAACTTTCCCCTGATTTGATCTTGCTACCTATATCCGAATACGACATTATATTGGGAATGAACTGGTTGTCTGCACACCATGCACAAATGGACTGCCATCGCAAGTCCATTAAACTATGTGAACCCGGTAAGCCTGAAGTGGAAATTTCGGGAAGGACACGGGTTAAGATTGCCCCAATCATTTCAGCAATGAAAGCGGGGAAGGCGATCACTAGAGGGGCACAAGGGTACTTGGCGTTTGTAATTAACAAACCTAAGGTTGAGACACAAATTAATCAAGTACCTATAGTATCGGAATATACAAATGTATTTCCACAAGAACTCACCACTGTCCCTCCAGATAGGGAAGTTGAGTTCACCATCGGTATTACCAGGAACCGCCCCCGATCGCGAACGCCATATAGAATGGCTCTGTTGAGTTGCAAGAGTTGAAGACTCAATTACAAAAGCGATGGATGTGGGATTTATCCGACCGAGCACGTCTCCGTGGGGAGCACCGGTACTGTTTGTCAAAAAGAAAGATGGCACATTAAGACTGTGTATAGACTATCGCGGACTTAACAGCGTGACCATCAAGAACAAATATCCCCTCCCGAGGATAGACGAACTGTTTGATCAACTTCAAGGAGCGACGATGTACTCGAAGTTTGATTTACAACAAGGATATTATCAGTTAAAGATCCGTGAAGAGGGCGTTTCCAAAACAAAGCATTTCAGACGGATATGGACACTACGAGTTTGTAGTGATGCCTTTCGGTCTAACAAACGCACTGACCAGCGTTTATGGATCTAATGCATCGAGTCTTTCAACCTTATTTGGATCAATTCGTAGTGATATTCATTGATGACATACTCGTATACTCCAAGTCTAAAGAGGAGCATGAGCGTCATCGAAAATTGTTTTAGACACTACGAGCACAAGTTGTATGCCAAATTCAAGCAAGTGCGAATTTTGGCTTAGTGAAGTCGCATTCTTGGGACACATAGTATCCAAGACTTTGGGATCGCCGTAGATCCTTCGAAAGTATGAGCAGGTGGTTGAATGGAAACAACCCGAGTGCAGAACGGAGATTAGAAGTTTCTTAGGACTAATTTGGATATTATCGAAGATTTATCCAAGATTTCTCCAAGATAGCGGACCACTCACTCGACTAACCGAGAAGCAAGTCAAGTTTGAGTGGAATGACAAGTGTGAGGCTAGTTTCAAGAGTGAAGAACGACTTACTACGGCTCGAGTCTTAGCCCTTCCAAAGGGAACAGAAAACTTTGTCGTCTCTGTGACGCATCAAAGGAAGGACTAGGAGCGTGACTCATGCATGCAAGAAGGAAAGGTCATTGCTTACGCATCACGAAAACTCAAGCCGTATGAAGCCAATTACCCAACGCATGACTTGGAATTGGCAGCAATAGTGTTCGCGTTAAAGAAATGGAGGCACTACCTCTATGGAGCAACATTCACGGTTTACACGAGATCATAAGAGCCTAAAGTATCTATTCTCTCGAAGGAACTCAATTTGAGGCAACGGAGATGGATGGAGTTAATAGAAGATTATCACTTTGATATTCAATACCATCCCGGGAAAGCTAACGTAGTAGCGACGCCTTAATATAAAGACGAGTTTAGCTAGACTAATGATTCGAGAGTGGAGATCATTAGAAGAATTGAGCACTTGGAATCCGACGAGAACCGAGACTCGAATTTCATGTGCTAATATCTCGATTAAACCCGATCCATCGAACGAGATCAAAGTAACACGGGGGATTGACGTGCAACTTCAAAAACTAAAAGAGAAGATACTCAAAGGAGAGAGATCGGAATTCTCGATGACGGAAGATGGGACCATCGATTTGAATAGAATTTGTGTACCGAGTGATGAGCAACTTAGGAGCAGAATCCTCTCGAAGCACACCGTTCGAAATACACTATACATCTGGAGGAAACAAGATGTATAAGGACTTGAAACAAGATTCTTGGTGGGCAAACATGAAGAACCAGGTAGCGAGTTCGTTGCGAGATGCTTGACTTGTCAACGAGTAAAAAGTGAACACCAACGACCATCCGGTTTATTACAACCGTTGAGAATTCCCGAGTGGAAATGGGAACACATAACGATGGACTTCGTGACGGATCTACCGAGGACTAGACGAGGCGATGATGCTATATGGGTAGTCGTGAGACCGACTCACGAAATCGCACACTTCCTACCCATGAAGAAAACCGACGACTTGCGAGAAACTTGCGCAAATTTATATCAGAGATCATTCGATTTGCATGGAGTGCCGGTCGATATAGTGTCGACAGAGACCCGAGATTTGTCTCAGATTCGGAAATGCTTACATAAGGAATGGGTACCTCACTAAGTTTCAAAGACAAAGAAACACATCCACAAAGCGATGGCGGTCTGGCGAACAATTCAAACCCTGGAAGACATGTTGCGAGCATGTACGTTGGACTTCCAAGGAAGTTGGGATTCGTACTTACCATTGGCCGAGTTCGCCTTTATAATAACGGCCTATCGAGGCCACAATTGGGATGGCACCTACGAAGCCTTGTACGGGCGAAAGTGTAGATCTCACTACACTTTGGGAGATTGATGACCAATGGACTCCAAAAGAGAAACGAAAGTTGCCTCGATTCCAAAGGTCGACTTAGTTCGGGGAGGCCATGGAGAAGGTCAAGTTGATTAAGGAACGGATCCACACTCGGAGCGCCAAAAGAGTTACGCAGACAAGAGGAGAAAGGACTTGGAATTTGAAGCCGGAGATGAAGTATTCCTCGGTGTCTCCACGGAAAGGATTGATCAATCCAAAGAAAGGAGGCAAGTTGAGTCCGAGATATGTTGGACCTTACAAGATTTTGCGGAGGATCGGGAAGTTAGCCTACCGACTTGAGTTCTGCACAAAGATGCGGGAATGCGCGATGTATTCCATGTATCGAGATTGAAAAGGTATCAACCGGATCGAGCACATCATCACTCGTGATGCTCCTCCTCTAATGGAAAATTTATCTTACACCAGAAACCAATCAGAATCATTGACCGGCCAGTGCGTCGGTTGGAGAGAGAGATTCCAATGGTTAAAGTTGTATGGCGGAATCAACCGAGACGAAGACGCAGCGTGGGAGATGGAAGAAGACATGAGGAATCAATATCCGAATTGTTTCAAGAGAATTTGGGGACCAAATTCTTTTAAGGAAGGGTGAATGTGAGACCCCGAATTTTAACGTGAGATTCGGTGTTATGTAGTGATTATTTATTTGGCTATGTATCACAAACCTATTATTAATGAAACTCGACTCTATTTTTATTTATTCCTTCCAACGTCAATTACGCATTTCGCATTTTTAGAGCTTAGCAATTTTATATTCTTCCTCTAGTATTAATACTTGATCGAATGACTACTACTTTAGGAATATTAGACCTCCAACAATTTAGGAGTACATTCCAATCCTTATCCTAATATTTCATCTTATTCTATAATTCATCCCAACCAATTTCCCAATCAATTTTTTAAAAAAAAAAAAAATATTTTTTATATTTTTAAAAATTTGAAAAATTACCATAAATGGGGAGGTTGTTTCATATTCTTTTCAATACCTACAATTATATATGTATATATATATATATATATTTACATATATATGTTAATTTTTTTCTCAACTTTTGGTCACATGCTTAAAGGATGGACAAACTTTTCTTTCCACCAAATTCTAATAAATAAAAATACCAACACCATGATTATTATTCCCTCCAACTTTTGGCTCCTTGTCTTAGGGGAATCAATCATTTTGTTATTTTTTTCTTTATCTATCAATATTATTCATTTCATAATTATCATAAAAACACAAGACTTGCTTCCATTTTCCTCTCTAAAGGATCAAATTCTTCAAGCATAAGGTAAGAATATCTTCATTTCTCCCAACTCTATTTTTCTTCTCCAATCCTCAACCTTATACCTTCACCATCTAATAATGTTGAATCCTTCTTGTTGAGGTACTCCTAGAGAAAATTCTTGAAGAATTAGAGACCTAGATTTGACTACAAACTTGAAGAGGAAATTCAAGATTTCATATTATTAAGGTGAGAAAATTATGGTTTTAGTATTTTCTCTTGACAACATGAAGAATTAATTTTTGACTCAAGAATATAAATTTTTTGGAGTTTAGGGGCTGACCTACATCATCTCAAGTGGAGGTTAGAGGCTTGAAGGAAAATTTCCATTTTTGAGACTACTTGAAGATATTAAGGTGAGTAGTAACCATTTGGTACTAGTATATTTTCTTTTGACTTGAGACTTTAATTTTAACACCAAAATATGGTTTGGATACCATTTAGGGGCTGATCTTCAAGAGTTTTAGTCAAAAAGTTGATTCAAGGAAGAAGACCACATTTTAGATCAACCCGAGAAACTACTACGAGGTGGGTGGAAAAATTCTTTCAACTTCTAGGTGTTTTAAATTGAAAATATGCATGTAGTATTTTGTTATTGAGCACTTGAGATATATATTATATATTGCATGCTATTTTCTTGTATCAAGTTGGAAAAATTCTCAAGTGTTGCTCAAAAATGTGATTTATCGAAAAATAGGGCATACATGCACATTTTATTGTTATACTTGATGAAATTTTGTATGAGAAGGATATGTATGTGTATGACTCTTGAAATCTATGTTTTGAATGATTTATAACCTGGACAAGTCGAGCATAATTGATTAAATTTCAACTTTTGGACTTAAAATGCAAAAATGGAAAGTTGGTGGACTTAATTGCAAGAAAAATAAAATTTAAGGGACCCCTCTGTAATTTTCGATTTTTGGGACTGAACTCAGGTTCAAAAATTATGTTTTGATATTTTAATAAAGTTTTAAGAGTTTTTAGATAAATAAAATCAACCCTTGAAAGCCCAAGGACTAGATTGTAAAATTTGAGAAGTTTAGGGGCTATTTTGCAAATTTCGAAACTGTACCAGACCCTAATTTTGAAATTTGAAATTTTAACTCTTAAGGGACTGGAAATAACATATTTTAAGTGTATTCCAAAAATCCAAGTGTTTAGAGCTTGGAAAGTAATTTTTAAAAATTGAGGGACCAAATTGTAAAAGATTAAACTTGAGGACCCAAATGAAATTTCCAGGACTTATGCAGCCCATGCACCTGGAAATACTAATTTAACTATAACATAATTATATTTTGGACCCAAGGTTCAAATTTCATAACAATTGGACCCCTAAAAGCCTTAAAGGCAATTATTTCAAAATGGGACAAAAATGAGATTTTCAAAAGTTAAGGGACCTATACTTATGGCGTTTTAAAACTGTTTTTGTTCCAATATCCCACTAACCTTAGTGACATTTTCCAACTGGAATCACATTAAAATCCCTCCCGGTTTGTGAGTTCCGATTATTTTAAACTTAAGGCCGAAATGACAATTTTAACAAATTTGGGGCCAATGTGAGAATTTTATAAAAACTCGACCTCAAAACTTTAAAAACCTGAATCTCTGAACAATTTAGAGATTTTAGGAACTGACCTCATAATTTTTCAAGGTCGGGATATTTATTTATTCAATTTTTAACCCCAAAAGTATTGGTTTTTACAAAACGGGGCTAATTGTAAATTTTTCTTTTTATCAAGGACCTAACTTAAATTATTTTTCATTTACTAAAACAGCCCTGGACCCTCTGACTTTAGTTATTAATTAAAATATTTTATTTTCTCAAAAACTACTTGACTTATCGGATCGTCTTGACCGATTAAAACCCAATCGCGGGCGACTTCCTCGTGTTGCGATTTGAATCTATAACGGACTTATGTTCCACCTAATCTTTCAAGATATCGAAGATTGCTTATCCTCCCGATAATCATCTTCATCCAAATAACTCCACCAACGCCATAATTACTTTACGCAAATTTTCGAAAACTTTTTATGAATCGCTTCCCGAATCAATATACTCATTGCCTGGTTGACTACTAACGTGTACTTAATTTCTTGCTCGAGTCAACTTGGTGTGTCGAGCTCACGATCGGAATGGATACGTCGGGGATGGAAGGCAGCTCGGCCGCTATTCCACTCTTCGGCCCCATCGCCCTAATCCCGCAACCGAGGGACGGAGTTTGTCCAAGGGAAGCGGGTCGTAGTACTTGAGGTATAATCATGATTATGACAAATCCGAGCCTTGCTAGCTCCACTGTGGATTTTGTCTTTGCCTATGGAGCGATAAGGTGACAGTCTTGGACCATCTTGCTCGGGAGTTACAAGGAAGAACGAAGGAATCATTGTCGATCCACACGATTCGGAGTTAATCGGACCCGTTTGGTTGCGCGCTACAAAATCCGCACGCAACCGCTACTTGTACCTTGCATAGGTTGGCGCTACAAACCGTGACGCAACCGCTACTTGTCTTGCATAGGATTGGCGTTACAAATCCGCACGCAATCCTCATGTTTACTTGGACCATAGTGCCGCTTGACCATGAAGTTGTTTTCTCAAATTGTATAAGTATATTACTTAATATGTTTATCACGACGCTTGTGGATGTGTGAAATCATGCATCATCTCTCACACGTTTTCATACAACTAAATTTCTCGCATTAACTATTTATATCGCCACACTTGCACACGATCACCCCATCCACCGAGATTTTTGTCTCATTCCCTCCTCGTTTTCTAACCTTTAGATGAAGAGTACGCCAAGGCACCGAACCTCTGATTGAATCCCTATCGGTGTTGTGGAGCGACATTTCCTTTTTCTTTTATTTGTTGTTGGACTCCTTCATTTTATTTTGTTTGACTGTAAGTTAATTAAGATAATCTTTTGGGTTGTATTCGGATCTTGCCGGACCTTAAGATGTAATTTGTACTCGTGGTTATTTTAAATTCATTTTGCATTAGACTCTATTTTCCTTGGAATTTTGTATCTTTGGTTTCGATTTGTTGATTTATTTTGTTTAAGTGATTGATCGTTGTCGCGTCACGTTTGGGGCGTGACACCTACTCATAAATTTCTGAAAAAAACTTGCACGCCTTCTTCGCTTCAGATTTCCCACCCTTCGCCGTTTTGTTATCAGAACTACCCTCTCCATTGCCTCCGTCATCCACTCCTAGCGAAATCTCCCTCTTTTGTTTAGACTTAGCCATCGTTGACAACCTCGGTTTGCTATCCCTGCCTCTTGCAAAAAAAATTGTGCATAAATAATTGTATTATATTGTATAAATAATTTAATTATGATGTATCTATAAGTCATCGAGACTAATGAATAAATATGGTAAAAATGATGTATATACACTAGCTGATTGATGCATATCAAATTGATGTATGAAAAAGTGTAACCTGTTTGCATAGATTACAACAGACCAATGCATAATTCAAATACAAAATGCCTCGTGTGTAAATTGTGATGCATGACTACCCTATCATAAAAAATATGCACGAAAATTGCAATCAAATGCAATAAAAAACTGAAATCGATACATCAAATATATTAACAATGAGACAACAATGGAATCTAGAACATTGCCAAAATATAAACAAATCCGCACTGTTTCGTTACATACAAAGAAATTGATGGTGTGGCGTTACATATTCAACGAAAAAGTGCTAAAAATCTAACAAACTTACGTATCTTGCATTCACCCAAGAAAATTACATATGCACTCAAAGTGATAAAATATACAAAGAAAATTACATATGCACACAACACAAAAAATACATGAAACTTGAACAAAGAAAAAGTCGAAAAATGGAAAAATTGCCTAAAAAAACAACTAAAAATCACATGCAAAAAAGTTGCAGAAAATTGAAAAAAAAAACATGAAATTTGCATAACAATTACCACATATAAAATCGCAACCTTCAAAAAAAAGTTCTTACTAGATTTTTCTTCAATCTTCACGTGTGCCGCTTCAATATTTTCGAATTTTTCCCCTGCTTCTAATGGCTTCCGTTTGCTTCATTCTCTGTCTTTTCCTCTTTCTTTGCCTTTTTCTTTGCCTATGAGAAGTTAGAAGGGTGTTATAATGGTGATATCAGTTTTAAGGATAAAACCAATTTCCCATTAAATTAGCACGTCAAAAGATTTTTACAATCTCTCTTTACCGAAATTAAGGGGCATTAATATATATCCTTAATTAACAACCGGCGCCTAAAATGTAGTTTTACCAAAATAACCTTATAACAGTTTTTTATCATTAAATATACATTAAAAATTGGATTAATCTAAACCCTTCAAAAATAAGAATAAACGTACCAGATTATGTCTCACGGTCTCACCCCATGATATTGGTCTCATTTGAACCAATACATATATATATATATATATATATATATATATATGGTTAGGATCAAATGTGGTAGGGGGCATACTGTGTGGCAGTGTGGATTTATCCAATCCATCTACATCTTTTATTGAATGGTCCAGATTGCTATTAAAAATAACTGATTAATCAATTAATTAATAGGTGAAAAGGGCATTATAGTAACTAGCAAACTGGTATAAATCACGCCCCAACAATCAAGAGATTGATTAATATCACATTTCCATAACTGAAATTGTGCACCATTTTAATAGCTGAACTGTATACCATTTAATAATTGACTGTACACCATTTTATACCTGCATCATTGTATAACTAATTGTACACCATTCAATCCCAACAATTTTTATGGGATTTGATTTTACGATTGTTCCTGCTTTTCATTCAAAGAAGCCATATTTTCTTGTTATCCCCATGTCCTCCACCGAGTGCTGTCATGAAACTCAATATAAAAGGATATTTATATATTTTCGTTTCTTCAATTCGAAAAGGAATCGTAATTAGTTGCCTTCGTGGAGTCACGAAATTTATCTCTGAAATTGCTGTTGATTCGGCAGAAACATCACCATCCGCACAAATTGTTTCCTCAATTGATGATCTCTTGATACAGATTTTTCTTTGTCTTCCCATGAGATCACTTATTCGCTTGAAATTAGTTGCGTGCTTGGGATTCGCTAATCAGTGATCCAAGATTCTGTCTTCGGCGCAATCCTAAATCCCAATCCTGTTGTTGGTCTCATCATGGATCGTCCCAACTCCCCTAATTGGTATGCATATGTTGTCACTTTCAATAAATCAATAAAACCGCCATCGGAAAAACTACTAGATTCCATTGAAGAAGAAACTTTGGGCATAAATATTTTGCATTCTTGCAACAGACTGTTGGTGTGCAGCAGCATTCATGTTGACTATACTCCGAGTAGATTATTACGTTTGTAATCCCACCACAATGTGTGAAACGGTATTCCCTTTTGATCCCTCCAAGTCCCCCATTACAAAATTGTTTGTGTTTTGGGATTGGGTTTGGATAATCGTTTGAGGTCTACTCCTCTGAGACGGGTTCTTGGAGTAAATATGGCGAGACCTTCACAGCCCAAGTCAATTTCCAGAATGGGGTATACTGGAATGGAGCCATCCATTGGATTGGCTTTGCTGAGACAGAAAAATCTATTTATTTAAATCCCGATGATCAAGTGACACGTGTAATGCCAACGCTGCCTATCCTGAATAGCCCATATCGTAGACACAATTGATATTTTGGTGAGTCATGTGGTCACTTGCAGTACATTGATGTCAGCTCAAGTGTAATGTGTACTAGATGAGGAGTGATTATTCTGAATGGTATTTCAAGTACATAGTTGATCTTTTTAATGTTGATTCATGTTTTGTCCGCCCATTTATGACTGTTTGTACTCTGGTTCGGGGTGAGAAAGAGGAAGACTCTCTCTTGGTTCTAGAGATGATTGGAAAAATCATACGATGTAATTTTTTGGACAAGACTTGTGAAACCATACACTATCCTGAAGCAGTTCAAAATCATCTCGTATATCCGCCAGTTGCGAAACTTCCAACGGCTACAATTCAATACATTGAGTCCCTCTATTCTATTTAATTTTGCTAATTACCTTATATTTATTTCTCACAATGCACTTGTAAAATAAAAGTTACTTTAGTTGTGGCATAAAATTATTAAACAGTTTCGATTGTTTATCTTTCCAATAATGCCTTGTAATTTTTATCGTGGTCGTTTGTTATCCTAATTTACAGGGTGTTTGGAAACCAACTCCAAATGGACTTTTATATCTAGAAGACTTTTGGAAAAGTAATTTATTCTGGAAGTCCATATTGAAGAATTGCAATTTTTGCGACTTTTGAAATTTTTTTTTTTTTTCACTTTTACAAAATGGATTTTAAATATATTTTTACGAAATACTTAGTATGTGAAAGTTTAACACGGTTAATTTAGTATTAGGTGCCATGAAACTGTTCCGTAGTGTTTCACCTTATTCACAATAAAGCTAGCAATTAACGTGACGTGGGGTTCTTGGGGGATACCTATCATTTTTCGTTTGAAATTGGAAGTCGGGATATGACTTGATATTATTACTTCGAATGCGGTGTAAAAAATAGTATTATTTAAATTCAAAATTTTAATTTAGTAATCCTCGAATTTGGGAAAATAAGATTTTATGTCCTTTAAATTGGACTTATTTGCAAATTAGTCCTCTACGTTGTCATGTTAGAGTTTTAGTCCTTTAACTTTCAAATTTCTAGATATTCAGTCCTTTAACATATCAATTTTACTTTTGGTCCTATAACTTGACAATTTTCAGCAGTTTAGTCCTATATAAAACAATCTCAAAAGAAAATATTGCAATTTCAAATGAAAATAGTATTAAGATCAACATGTTTTGGAATAGAAATTAAACAATCCATTAATGAATTTTAAACTATCCAATAAATATTTCTTAAAAGTTATTTATAAATCTTGACTCTGATACTATTTTTAAGCACAAGGTAAATAAATTTGGAAAATTGAGATAAAAAGTCGCTTTTAAACATAAAGGACGAAAACACCACAATGTCTAAATATATATGACTAAATTAAAACTAAAGATGTAACTTATAATACCAGAAAGCTAAAGCTTTAAACATATTATAGGACTAAATATCCAATCCCATAAAAAATTATAGGACTAAACCTCAAACCTGCCAAAATAAAGGACCGAATCACAAGATATATAGGCCAACTTACGGGATGGAATTGCTCATTTTCCCCTTGAATAATTCAAAAGTTTTTCAAAATTTTTTTAAACTCAATGAAACGTACAATTCATACTTGAAAATATTATAGATTTTAAATTTTTAAGGTCAAATTGCTTATTTGATTTCGTTTTATGATTTGGCTACCAAGTGTGAGAGAGAGAATCCTGATGTGGTTGGATTAAAAATGTCAATTAAGCTATATATCACTCAGAAGATAGTAACTTTCGAACTAAATATGGAGTTAATTAAAGTTTTCTTGAATTTTTCAGTTCCGAAATGATCATCTTTTACACCACCTCTCAGCGTGACTATCTAGAAATAGAACATCGGCTGGTGAAAGGAAATGTAACTCGAAGAAAAGAGTAGAACTGTTGAAGAGTGCTTGCATCATGGACTCAATTTCAATAAGATATAAAATCCTATGCAATAGCTTACCAATTTGCCACATAGTTAAACCGCTATGGGCACGGCCCGCAAGACAGACTTGGTTAAATGCTGAAGAAGTGGGAATTTGAACTTGAGACGAGACGTATCTAGAACCCACCGTAATCCACCTACTGCCTATCAGGATTCAGGAGCGAAACTATTTCTCTCTTAATCTGTGAGCAAATCTTTTAATCAATTTTTGTGATCAATTAATGTTTTTGAATTTGTGAGTGAATAAATCTGACAGAGTCAACCATTAATATATTACATTAGCTATATGTAAAAAACCAATATATAGAAAATCAATTAAAAGGTATCTAACATAGCTTGAATTTTAAATTCATATTAATATATAGAGTTATTGATTTTTTTAAGACGATCTATAAAGTGACTTTCTTTGGTTTGCATACGTAGCATTTCCCGATTTACCAATTTAGTACCCATACTCAGAGCCGTCCCTGGGGCGGTCGTGGCGGCGCCGCCGCACAGGGCCCCCCTCCGGCGAGGGCCCCCGCCCCGGGATTTCCCTTTTCTTTTTTTAATTTAATGTTCTGGAATATGAGATATGTAAAATAAACACTTCAACTCAGAATGAAAGATATGGGCAGCCTGTTGGTTACAGCCTGTTGGTTAGAGTTCTCCTCTAGCTCTTTGAGGTCAATGATTCGACCCTCCACGGCAGCGAAATTTCATTTTTTTTCTCCTGCATTAGTAGCTGTTTTCTCTAGCATTTTATGGCTTGTTCTTGCTGTTATAGCCTATAGGTTTCCTATGCTGTGAAACAATATTATGAATTAAAATGATATTGTTGTATTTCTTTAGTTTTGAGCTTCATATTTGGTTACATTATTACCGTATTAGATTTATCTTTTGTTAGGGTTATAATATTATTATTCTAATTATGGTTTTATTTTTGCTTCCTTTTTCTTATAAAAATAAAAAAGAACAAAAAATAGGGGATAGCCGCATAGGCGTCCATCGCCAAAAAATTATCAACCAAAAGCTCGAGATCAATTTTCTATGGCTAATGTATTGGTAGTTTTTCTTTTAAATCTATGATGTAATGTTATTAAAGTATCTTGTTTGTAGCGCTATTTTTATGAAATTGGAAACTTTGAAATGAAAATATAATATTTTATTATTTTATGTTTCGATAAATAAAATTATTTTTCGTAACATTATTTAATTAGATATTTTTAATTTTTATTTATATGATACAAAGGGCCCCATTTTTTTTTCCGCACCGGAGCCTTTAAAACATAGGAACGGCCCTGCCCATACTTCACATATTTTTATAAATTGTTACATATTCACTTTTAATGACGAAAATGCCCCCAAGATTTTTTTTTAATTTTTCTTAAGAAATGTTGTTTTAATTAGAATTATTAAATTTAAAAAATTAATTTAATTAAGAAATAACTTATCATTATTTGAATAAAATTATTAAATTCTTGATTGTAAAAAATAAAATAAAATAAATTAATTATTTTTTAAAATTTGATTAAAAACTAATTAAAAATTAATATTTTAATAAAAAAATTGCTATAATTTTCTTATTTACTATCTTAATTTTAATTTTTATATTATTTAATTTTCATTTTAATTTTTAAAATTTGTTAACTAAACTAATTTTCTTTTGGATAAATTAAATTTTAATTTATATTTATTAATTTACTAATTTAATGTAATTAATTTTATTTTTTCAAAAATTTATTTTTAGAAACTTCATTTTATTTTTTATTAATTAAATTAATTAAAATTTTAATTGATTTTATAATTTAAATAAATATACTCAAAAAAATTATTTTGAGTATACTTATGTTTCTTTGGGGGCATTTTCGTCCTTAAAAGTGAATATGTATCAAGTTATAAAAAAATGTGAAGTATGGGTACTAAATTGGTAACTCTGAAATCTCAGGTACCAAACTAGCAAAGTGTCTATAGGTCAGGTACTGAAAAATCAATAACTCTAATATATATATAAAAAAGAAAGAGTTAGTCTCCTATCAAACGGTCTAACGGATCTAAATCCATTAGACGGGTCACAACATACAACCCGTATCTAGAAAAGAAAAACAAAATCATCAAAGAAAATCAAACCTTTTCTTCTCCGTTCGGCTCATATTTTCTCCTCCTCCAACCATAACCTGTTATCTAGTCAATCTTTGTGCTAAATAAGAACCAATGATGATAAACCAAAAGAAAACATTCATGCAATTCCAACATCAAATCCATGCACCAATAATGCATCCAAGATAATAGTTTGACTACCCCTAAAATCCCATTTCAATCATTGTAATTTAGTCACATTACTCTCATCAATATAAACAGATAAACTCGAAATTTTAATTTTGCCTCTTCTTTTCTACAAAATATTTAATGGAAATATCCGGTCCCAAATTATATTGAGCTCGCCAAAGATCTCAATAAACCTTGATCTTCAAAATACAATATTCTAAAATTTGGTAAAAAGTTCCAGACGCGGGTCAACATGATTGTGGTGGTGCTAATACATTTTAGGAGAGTTGCTAATACATTTTAGGAGGATTGTTAATACATTTTGGGAGAAAAATTTAATTATATTCAGGGAAACTACTAATAGATTTCAGAAGAACTGTTAATACTTTTTAGAAGGACGGCTAATACATTTTTGGAGTATATTCAGGAGAAATACGAAAAAACTCTTCAGGGAATTACTAATACATTTCAGAAGAACTACAAATACTTTTCAGAAGGACTGTTAATACATTTCAGGAGAAAATTTTAATTATATTCAGGGGAACTACTAATACATTTCAGAAGAACTACTAATACATTTCAGAAGAACTACTAATACATTTCAGAAGAACTACTAATACTTTTCAGAAGGACTGTTAATACTTTTCGGGAGAAAATTTTAATTTATTTCAAGGAACTACTAATACTTTTTCGAGGAACTACTAATACTTTTTTGAGGTATTGCTAATACATTTCAGGAGTATATATAGGAGAAATACTAAAAAACTATTCAGGGAACTACTAATACATTTCAGAAAAACTGCTAATACTTTTTAGAATGACGACTAATACATTTCAGAAGGACTGCTAATACCGATACTACCTGAAAACTACTAAAACACCACTGCTAATATTACGAAAATGCCACCGGATCCGCGGGTCAGATCCGTCTAGCAGGTCAGACCCGTTAGACGGTCTGACAGGAGTTTTTGTGAAAAAGGAAAGCTATAGACCAAAAGGTACTGAAGATAAACTATGGAACAAAAGTGATTTTTCGAGTACTGGAGTTATTCTCTACCACTTACTCTGTGATGTTCTGCCTTTTTGGCCTAAAACTGAACAAGGTGTTGCCCATGCAATTATATTAATTCATACGTAACTAATGACGGTGTTCATCTTATTTTCTTGTCTCGTCTTCCTCGCGCCCCGCCAAAGTATACCTTAAAATACGGAACCAAAAATCTTAACATAGATATTTGTGAAAGGAAATATTCTGGGATGGCTGAGAATTAAGTGAAATGATAGACAGTTTCATCGAACAATACATGTCTTATGGTGATAATTCTCTTTTCGGGAAGGAGGACTCAATATCCTTTATGTTTGGGATTATAGCCTGTAAAAACAGATGCAACACTTCTAGGCACTAATTTGTTCTTGTTATAAGGCCTCATGTATGGAAAGCACAAGCATCCAAATTTATAAGTTCGAAAGGAGACTTGTGATTAAGAACCTTGGAAGGTGTCCTATTGATAATTTTTTCTACAATCATAGCCAATGAACGATTATGGTATTATATATTCTGATCATCAAATATTGATCGACATACATAAAATCCAGTTTTGCTATTGATCCAAAGAATGGCTCCATTCCAGTTTACCACATTTTTTAAATTGAAATTTTCTATGATGAATTCACCATACTTTGTCCAAAGACGCGACTCAGATGAATAAACCGCAAATTGATAATCGCTGCATTAGGATTAGGATTGTGCAAAAGCTTAGATCGTTGATGAGAGAATTCCAGTATTTGGATACTGATTTGAAGCAAGGGAAAATGAGAAATTTCATCATGTAAGTTGGCCTATTTTGAGATTCGGTCCTTTATCTTGGCAAGTTTGGGTTTCAGTCCTAGAATTTTATATTGAATTGGATATTTAGTCCTATATGTTTGCATCTTTAGCTTTCTAGTCTTGTAAGTTACATCTTTCGTTTATTTTTAGTCATATATGTTAAGACATTGTGCGTTTTGGTCCATTAAGTTTAAAATAGACTTTTTTTACCTCAAATTTTCAAATCTATTTATCCTGGTGCTTAAAAATTGTATTAGAGACTAGATTTATTAAAAACTTTTAAAAATTATGTATTTTATTTCTGTAATTAACCTTTGGTGAGAAGACTTCAAGCATTAATTTCTTAATTAAATATTATTTTTAAAATTAAATAATTTTAATTAACAGTTAACTTTTAAATAAAAATAATTAATCAACTTTAAATTTAATTATTTGTTTTTAAATATTTCAAGCATTAATTTTTTTAACCTTCTGAAATAAATGCATCTTGTACACTAGTCCAGATCTACTTCTTGGATATAATTCTCCTTACCAAAAGTTAATTATATAAATATGACAAATTATTCTTAATTTACTAATTTGATGTAATTGTTTTGATTTTCCTAAAATTTGTTTATTGTTTTAGAAATTTATATTTATCTAAATTTGTTATTAATCAAATTAATTTAATTTTAATTTCTTTTATAATTTAATTTAATTTTTAAAAAAGTAGGGTTTAGTTATTTTAATTTTGGTCCTATAAAAATATGTGAACTGTGGGTACTAACCTTTTAATAAATTAGTTAAATTTAACTATTGCTAAGTTATAGGACTAAATTTCTAAAATCTGTTAAGTTATAGGACCAAAAGTAAAATTGTTGAGTTAAAGGCTGAGTATCTATAAATTTGAAAGTTAAAGTACTAAAACATGAAGGTTACAACTTAGAGGACTAATTCCAAAAATGTCCAACTTACAGAACTAAAAATCTTATTTCCCTTTGAAGCAAATAAGTGATATTATGGGGAGGCGTAGAAAATTCTATGTTAAGAGATCATCGATGGAAGCAATAAGTTGGGCTGATGATTCAACTTGATCTGTCGTTTTTTTAATTTGACGGAGGCTTTTTCGATTTAGGTTTTCATGTTGGCAAACCACCGCTTCAAAAGTTTGGTTGCGCCATTTGATCTGTAGTTTTTTAAATTTGACTTTCGGGCTGTGTATTTTTATGTTGTAGATTGCTTTCGAAGTTACTCTAAAGAGTACGAATGCCAGACCAGGCCATCAATTTGGAGGCCCGAAAATAATCGAGCTTATTTGGCGCAATAACCTGCAAATCAGTCTAGCCAAGCCATTGCGACAAACATAACTATCATTTCGGGTGCACAAATCTGTAGACTTAACGCACTAGTCTGCAAACAAAGTTACCTATGTAAATCACACTAGACAAGCCATGTGCCAAAGACTAAACCAAGTCTCAAGAATCTACCCTACTCCACTAAGCCATCTTACGAGTAGGGTAGGGAATAGGTCAGGCTACCCAACAAGAGCCTTGGCCTATTCAACAATCGGCCGAAGCTAAGACCTTTTATAAAGCCAATATAAATAATGGGAAAAGGACATAAATACCCGATTTTAGATGCCCAATACCTGCACGATGTCCACCCGGCCTAGATGTTTCACAAAAATGCCCGATCTGGCCCAATTGTTCCCAAAAATACCCAGCCCAAACAAATTGCGGACAAAAGTACCCAATCTTCAGCATCTTCGGTGAATTGCAACATTTCCCCTCCAAAAATCACGGTGCTGATCACAGCAAGATCTATGATCAAAAATACAATCCTTTCATCCCAAATATTAACGAAAAACAGAGGAAACGCACAGATATGAGGAAAACAAATCGAGGGAAAAAAACTGGACTGTTAGAGATCACAATTCAAGCTCAATATCAAGAGGAAGAAGAAGACCAAAACAGGTAACAAAACGCGATCTGTTTATCTTGTTCTGAGAATACCTTGTTTAAATATATTTCATGATTTTACAGATTGAAATTTAGGATTCAATGTGTATTGGCTGAGATTGATATTGAATTGAACCAGTAATTTTGCATACAAATCCAAAAACATGGAAGTTGTGAGATTCAAAATGCTTATTTTGTTCGAATTATGATCCAAAATTCTACAAAAATTGCTTCTCGTGATTATCTACGAATAAAACGTGTCAATATGGAAAACACTGAATGTAGTATATTACGTGGTTGTTTCACATATATTTCTTTCATGTTTCACATATGTTTCTTTTATGTTTCATAATTGTTTCGTTCGCCTAATACAGCACATTGCTTCTTGACGTACATAAACATTGTTTCATTCATGTTTCATTTATGTTTCTTTTATGTTTCACTTAGCCAACTATTCATTGAAATCCACAGTTGAATGGAGCAAATCCCAGCTGTAGTATACCACAATGGACAATGGGGAGAAAACGAAGAGTATAGGAACTTTGAGATAATAGGAATACTCATTCCAATGGACAACACATTCAGCACACTAAGGGGAATCTTAGAACAACAAATTCAATTCAGAAAATTTGAGCTTACTTGTCCATCATCGGCTACGAGAAATGGACACGACTCTACTGTCAGACCCAAAAATACTTTGTATTGACTTCCAACATCGTAGAATTATTGAATGCATCAACTGAAGCGGGGAAAGACTTACTAGTCTAGAGTACGTGAGATCTTTAGTTCAAGATTAGACATGCAGACATCGAAATAAAGCAAAGATCAACATTTACAAGGATGACAAAAACTACACTATATTTCTCTAAATTTAAAAGCAATTTACTACAAACTTTTATCACATGATCCCCTATTTCACAATTGCTTCTTACATGTTTTATTTATGTTTCTTACATGTTTCAACTGATTACACCATCATTATGATTTACATAACAACAATTATCTAAAATCATTAGGAAGTGGAGGTAGAATCTCAATGTCATTGTCATCGTCATCACCATTTTGCAGCTTCAACTTAACATGATTGTGAAGCAGATGACTGAGCCTTGCTTGTTCATTCTCTGTCTCGAACGTTTCGACGTCCATAGCCTTCCCAATAATAAAGTGCTTGGCATAACAAGCAACAAAAAAATCCCACATTCACTACAAAAGAAATAAAAAAAATATACACAGTCAGATAGATAACACAACAAATCAAAAACAATAAAAAAAATAAATGGAAAATACATAAATTAGAACAAAAGAAACATAAAAGAAACAACTTTGAAACAACATCGAAACAAACGAAAAACTTCAAACCACAAAATGATAAAAGAACACAGAAAAATCATGCATCAGCAACACAAAATCAACAAATCATTCAAATTTGCATTCAACACTGTGAGACCCCACATTTACATGACGATGTAAATATCAAAATAATATATATTTGTTCTTTAATTATCTTTATATAATTGAGTGGTGATATTATATGGATTTTAATTTAGTTGTTTAATTAATTGAATAGTCACTTGGATTAATATAGTTAGACTTATATTATCAAGACTATTACCATTAAGATGACTATGAATTTTTTTTAAAAACAAAGAAATTTTGGAATAATTAGAATTTAAAAATCACTTTGCTTAAAAAGAAATCTTAGCACTATTTAGTATGAGATAACTTATTTAATTATTGAGTTTAGAATTTCATTAAATCTAATGTTAATTGACCTTTATCACATAACCCATTTAATTTCAGTTATTCCAAGCCATCACCCATCCAATTAGCCAAGCCCATCGTATGACTTTGAAAGCCCATTCAAATTCTTAATCTTATCTATTAGTTTGTAGATAGATATCACATACGCTTATATACTGGAAGAGACGTTCTTCTCTTGCTTTTTTTTACGGCCGCCCTCCCAATCCTCTCGGCAACCGGCCACCGCTAGGGAGAAGAAAACAAGATTTCTTCCTCATTTTCCTATGTATGTTTCTTCTCCTTTCTTTTTAGTTTTTGTTTTTATTTATATATATATATATATATATATATATATATATAAATACACACGCACCACTGTCTTGCGGTCGCGACAGCGCTGCCATTGAATCGCGCCGCTGCTCGTGGCCTCCGTCGTCGTTAAGCGCTAAGAAGTTGTACTTCCTTTCTTTGGGTTCTCTTGCTCAAAATTTGAAATTGGAGATTTGGATATCTTATTGAAATTATTTCGACTAAAGTGGTATTAAAGGTGGGAAAAAGAATTATTTAAAGAACTTCATTTTTTTATTTTTATTCAAAAAAAAAAAAGAAGAAAAACTGAACTTTTTGGCACTACAAAAAAATTGGTGTTTACCGGCGGTTTTTTTTGCATTTAGCGGCGGTTATGAAATGCCGCCAAGTGGTTTCACGGCAGTTTGATAATCGCCGCCTATCCGTGTGTCGCGGGAGATTTTGCGGCGGTTTTTCACAACAGCTGGAAAATGTGTCGGTAAACAATATTAATCTTCGAGAAATATTTTAGGGGCGGTTTTTTTGCTGCGGTTTGAAACCGCCGCCAATTACAAATATTAGCAGCGGTGATGGGTCATATTAGGGGCGGTTTACAAAGCACCGCAAAGTGAACAACCTTTCCAAATTTTTATGGCAGTTACCGAAACTGCCACTAATAAAGTGCATTGAATTTTTTAACCACCGCCAGTTTTTCACATAAAATTTACTCAATTTTATTTGGCATTTTATAACCGCAAAATATACATTTTTTTCTAAACATGTACATTCAGAATCAGTGCAAATATAATTATACCTGTACACACATTGAACCTTAGAAAAGTAAATAAAAATCAAACCGATCCAATAATATTATCAACTATATAAAGACTTATCATTCAACTATAGAAATCAAAAATCACATTACAGTGAAATCACCAAAGTATATGTTCTTTAATATAATTTCAATATCATAACATCACAACGAGAATGATCATATACATCATGACTAAAGGATAAATATCTTCTTCGGTTCCACAATGAAGGTTTATGACCGCTTCTTTCATCTGACGGTGCCTACGATTGAAACCAAAATATTGATATTAAAACTGAAAGCTTGTTTTATTGAATTCGATATATGTAGGAGATAAAATGTTACCTGATATAAACCAAAATTATTCAAAAGGTAAACCAAATAAAATTCAAGAAACTGTCCAAAATATATTAATCTGCAACAACATAAGCATAAACTAGAAATAATCTACACGACAGTAAAAAGGAAAATACGAGACAAACTGAATTGAAACTATGAGCCTGAATCTGCTCTGACATATTATGGTTTATAGCTAGGAACATTCAGTTCTCTTGCAACAATGAAATACCATAATTTCCCCCATTTCTATCGTATCCGTTGTTATACAATTTTCTATCAGCAGTCAAATATTGTTTTCTACTAAATTTATAGGTCATGCATTAATAGAAATAGTGTAAACTGCCAACTCCAACATAAAAGTTGCCAAGTAAACAAAGAAACTAAACAACCATTAAATTATAACATACTAATGAGATATTTTTAGCCTCTAAAAGACTATGGCTACGTACAATTTGGAGTACATGGGTAGAGCCTGGTCCTTTATTATGTTGTTCTGGCCTTAGCATGTTTCCACAACCTCTGTTTTGTCGACGACTCATCCGAATGGCAACATGGCATGTCTCTTTATTAAACCTCTTTAAAAATTTATGAAATATCGGTCAAAATACTAAGCGACTAGCAATTTTAGCATAAATACAAAAATCATCCATTGTCTGGACGAATGAAGTATCCTATGGAAGCAAAAACACCTGCACGACTAAGTTTCCTGAATAACCTGCAATTCCACCCATCACATCTAACCTCCATGGAGCTCAAGCTAGCTACAGTAATTTTTTATCATCTGACACTGCATAAGGAAAAAAGAAACGTGAAATTATGAAAATTACAGCTTAACAACCATAAAATAGATTGCAAGGAGAAAAAATAAGAAATTACCCAAGAAAAACAAAAGGAATGGGAACACTGAAATCATAAGTTATTTCTTCATGATTGCATAACAAGTGCTTTGATCTTTTTTTCTTAATCATTTAATCTTGCATGGACTGTTGTTATTGTTAAATACTTTCAAAGAGAACTTCTAATGGTACAAATTTGTGGATAAGTTCAAGTCCTATAGCTTCCAACAACGTTATCTGATAACCTAGGAAAAGAAGAAGTTTCCACAACAAAATCATATAATTCTTTGAACTGGAATTTTTTCGTTAATGGAAGAAAAAACAATTACTTTACTCCATAACCTAGTCCATAGGATATTTTACAATGATGTTGAAATTTAGAACCTTAGTTCCTTTGTGGAACTATGGTAAACTCAACATTTAAGTTCTCTGAAATCCTTATTTCGCTTCACACTTAGAATGTCAATATCTAGAGATATCTATTCAAATATATCTGAAAAGGTCAAAAGTGGTAGTACCATTAAATTATAACACATATCTATAGACCGTTGGACCAGCATAAGTGTAATATTTAGAGGACAAGCCAAACCTTCACTTAGGACTAGATAATTACGATCCAAACTAATAGTAGACTTCTTAAAGCAAAATATTATACCTGAAGTTGATCTTCTTGGTAACTGAGGGAGTCAGAGGAATGGATCCTTGAGCAACAAAATGAGGTGTGATAGTCCATAACACAAAACACAAGTAATTTTAGCTGAAAAACTAATCAGTAGTTCCATGTTCCCTATCTAGATGAAATGGTAACAGGTCAATTGAATTACCTTCTGATTCGGAACTCGTACGATCTAGAGACAGTGATTATCATATATCGCCCTATTTTAAGGAAAAAAAACAAGTAAAGTTATTCCATCATCCAATTCTTCTCTTGTTAATAACGAATTTTCATTGTCAATTGAAATAACAAATTACTTTCAGTCTAGCTTCACAAAAGAAAACAAGTAAAGCACGAACCAGAACAAAGAAAGAAACAATAATCACACAAAACACATTGACTAATTAACAGAAAACCTCAAAGGACAAATTGCAAACAGATAGATTAAATAAGATAAATTAGAAAATATTGAGACATAAAAAAGAATAATCAAAGGACAAAAATTAATAATTAGCTATTTTGCGGTGGTTAGGGTTTAGAGCTTTGAAAGTGGACGACTGTAAAAGTGGAGGAAGGCGGTTGCTGGAGGCGGCTAGTGACTGGAGTAGTAGTGAGCACTAAGCATAGGAAGGTATCACTGGTGGACAACGACGTATCCGGTGGACAACGGTGTCTCCGGTGGACGGCGACAACCAGAATACTTATGGGAACAGAGAGAGAAAGTGTGAGAGAGAGCGCAGCTGCGCAATTATCTTCTAATTTATGTTTATTTCTTTTTTTTTATATTTTTAAATCTTAAGAATTAGCATTAGATTAGAAAATATCTAGGCGGTTTGTTAAATCGCCACTAACTTTTAGCATAAAAATTATGTTGAAATGATTGCAGCTGTTTAGACCGATGTTAATTTTTATTAGAAAATTTTGGCGAAAATATCGCAGCGATCTATTGAACCGCCACGGAAAAAATGCCTCCAAAATTTTCACAAATTAAAAAATTTAATTACTGGCAGTCAGTGTAAATGCCGCTAAGCATATATTTCGTGGCGGTCTCTTAAAACCGCCGCTAAATTTGTGTTGTTAAATAACAGTTTCTTTGTAGTGTGGCTAGCATGTCTGCCATCCTTTTCTGCACTTGCTTGAGGGGTGTTTCTCTTGTTTGCTGTATAAACTAAATCCATGTTCTTTGTATGTCATATGCAAGTATCTTGTAAATTGTATTACGGAAATTCTTTATGTTACATTTCTGGTGCTCAAGCAATTGAGAATAGAAAGAATTTGTAAAAGAATTCAAGTCTACCTTTTCGACCCAGACCCTTCCGGAGGATGAAATTTGGAATATGGTTGTTGCTATCTTATGGTGATTAATATAATTATATAAATTAGTATACCTTAAAATCCTTAATTGTGATATCGGACTAACCTGCAGATAAAGTATGGTTATACTAAATCAAGTATTTAAATAAGAGTATACCTATAAATAATAGTACAAAAATGATCATAATAATAATAATAAGGGACAATATATGATAATTGTTGGGTTTCATTGTAGGAAACTTTGGATGCTTGGATAAGGAATTTGTTGGCAAAATTTGGTGATCAAAGTGAAGGTGGGCAAATTATCATCTTTCTTAAGAAAAATTAGGTTTGCTTGTAATTTCATAAATTTCATGACATCAGTTATTTCATAAACTTCATGACAATAAGCAATTGCATAACTTCACGATATATATCATTTTCATAAAGTTCACGATATAAGGTTGTCCTATGATTATATTTTGCGTTTCTTCCAGGATAATTTTCTTTAAGAGAAAACATAAAGTATATCATTCATGATCATATTCACTTGCATTTTAACTATTGTAACTGCTTGACTCAGCCTTGGGCAAATAAATGTCACTTTGACAAAAATATTGATCGTTTGAGTCTATTGCGGCGTGGGTAGGTTAGACAAGGGATCGAACAGGTTGCCTGTGGTCCTTGTTTGACTACCCATATGCCTAATCCCATTTTTGGGTCGGGCCGGAGACGGCGACAGAACTTGGGTCGTAGAACGATATATTCATGAATATGACGATCTCTGACTAGTGGGAGGGATAAGGTGATAGGGCTTCGGCCAAATGTTATTGGAAGTAACAAGGAGAACGGACAGGATTAGTGTCCGATCAACACTGATCCTACGTTTCTTATTTCGGGCTGACGAACTAATTGGCTAATTGTTTATATTAAAATAACTTTGTTTGTAAAACAAGATATCCACTATTTGTTCAAAAAAATCGGGATATCTATTGGCTGTTTGAAAAGTAAAATATCGTTTTTGACTAAATGTTGCACCATGTGCATTGCATCACTGATAAAGTTAGACATTAAGATCTCATTATTGAATTGCAATATATTCTTGATCATTACCGCAAATAATTCTTATGTGCATCCTTATCATGCATACATAAATATTTTTTAGACACACTAAGTACTTTTCTCAAAGAAACACTTCATATTTAATTAAACAAATATTGCATTCCTCTATTCCAACCCATTGAGCTCATTTAGCTCACCCCACGATTTTTATAAAAACCTTCCAAAAACCGAATGTTCTGAGATTGATGAGACTGACACGAGACTTCTTGCTCGGAGTTGACTCTACATAGCAGTTTCCGCTTGAATGGCTTATCCGTCAGCACTTGAACAATATAACTATATCATCTTGTAATAGCTAGGTAAGTTACAACTCTAGAATAATTGTATGTCATGAGTTATAAGCTTCCGATGTATTTATTGGTTTTTTAGTTATTTGTACTTAGATAATAGCTCTTGTGGAGCCTAAGTTTGAATATTTGGGTTGTACCCTGATGGATGCTATTCTATTTTATTGGGTATGTAAATTGGGGCGTGACAAACACACACATAAAAAAAGAAAACCAGGAGTCCAAATCGCTGAAGGAAATTTTCGTCCTCACTTCGGAATTCTAAAAGCCAAGAAAACTAGTCTCAAATCTCAATTATTCAATTTTCCTGTTTCCCCATTATTTCCTCCCTCGATTTCAATTAGGTTAGGGTTTTCGAAATTCATTGAATCAAAAATTTATCGATGTCATCTGCAGCAAAGATGATCGTTCTGAGGAGCTCCAACGGCGAGACATTTGAGGTGGAGGAGGCAGTTGCCGTCGAATCGCAGAGTATTAAGCACATGATCGAGGACGACTGCGCCGACACCGTTATCCCATACACAACGTCACATCGAAGATCCTGGCGAAGGTTCTTGAATACTGCAAGCGCCACGTGGAAGTTGTGGCCGGGAACGATTTGAAAGCGTTTGATGCGGAGTTCCAGCATGAAGTTCACAGCCATGTTATTAAACACAAATTCTCAGCGGAGAAGGAGGTGATGAAACGAAAGAAGGGGTAAAAAACTGAATAGAAACGTAAAGTGGGCGGGTATATTTGGGAACAAAAGGAGCGGGTCGGGTAGATTTGGAATAGGGTGGTATTTTTTGTCTTTTTTTGAAAAATGAGGATATTTTGTGGTATTTCCTCTTAAATAATTGTACTAAGTTTGGACTTTTGAAAAAGCCTTTTAAGCTAAACAGATCGGCAAATTTATAAGTAGATGCCACCTTTTTGGGCTAAGTAGGTGCCAAAGAGGGTGACAACTACTTTTGGAAAAGTGCATGACCAATTGTTTTGACATTAGGCAATTGTTTCTTGACAAATAGTGAGAAAGATTCTTTGAAAATTTATTTTCGGCTACCCACAAATAATGAACAGTAAAATCCTTTTGGCTATAAAAAGGCACCTCGGGCATAAGAACTAAGAAATACACCAAACAAGAGATGCAATTATCAATTGTAGAGAAAAAGAGAAAATAGAGAGTAGATAGTTATCTATATTGTGTGTTTTGAGTGAAAGAAAAGAGAAAACAATTAGTAGTAATTTTTCATTCTCACTCAAAATAGCATTTCTATTTTTTTGGGTTTTTCAAGTTGAGTAACTTGAGATAATTTGTGTATTCTTTATTGTAAGCCTACTATATATTTAGTGAAAGATTTATCTGGACTATAGTCCTGTGATTTTTCCCGATTTGGATTTTTCACGTAAAAATGTGTGTCATTTTTATCGTCTTACATTATATTTGATATTTTTGGTTTAGTTCCCATTTTTAATCTACCTAGGTGGAAAAAGATTTTCCTATTTCCGTCGTGCCAATGTGATCTATTTTTGTACTCTTTCCCAACATATAATAATACTATAGATAATACATATGTATATTACATATAATTATATTTATAATAGGCCTACCTATATTATATAATTTATATCTTTTTGAAGCTTTATATATATATATATATATTCTATATTACTTATATATAAATATAATACAATCTACTAATCAAATAAATAATATATAATTTACAATCAAGAATTATTTTTTAAATATTGATTTTTATAGGCTAAAACATGCTTTAAATAAACTCAGATCTTGTCTTTTTAAGTAAAAAGACCAAAGGTTATCAAAAGATAATAGGTCAAACTTTGGCTTAAACTTTGTAAAGTAAGCACAGGCCGTCCACCACAAAGCTTGGCTCGGCCCAACTCCTTTGCACTCCTACTCGCGAGGGACTTCAATAGAAGTGTATTTGGTCTTTAGATACTTGGGATATGTTAACTAAGTGTATAAAACGAATACTACAACACCAACTAAAACAAAACATACAAGACTAAAATTATAATTTCAAAAGTTACACTACTAATATCGCAAAACTCCTATAGATATGACTGATCTTGCATTTTTCCATTTAAATAATATCAAAAGGAAAAGATTTAGGCCTAAAGAAAGTGGGAAACTCGTGTCGTAGAAAGATATGGATGATATTTAAAAGGCCCATTTATAGGCAATGGAACCCTACACCTCTCTATTCTAGCCCAAACCAAAGGGCCCAGAACAAACCCATCAATTAACGCTGTCGTTCAGATTCGGCGTTAAGATTTGTCTGATTTTACAAATTCAAGGGTTTCTCCTCATCAATCTGCGGCAGATAAAAGCTAAAAAAAGGTGAACGTATTGCCACTCTTTTTCTTTCTATTTGTGTGCGTATAACATTGTATCTATAATCTATGTATGTTTATATGAGCATGTATGAATTTCAGATATATTGCATTGGGATCTGAGGTTGCGTTGTTGATAAAGCTTGGTTTTACATATTTCGAATCCCCTTCGCGTAATTTGTGAATTCAACATGAAACCAAATACGGAAATCTCCAAAACCGCAGGTGATTCATCGCCGGAAAAATCATCGGCTGAAATTGTTGCTTCATTTAATAATCTCTTAACAGATATTTATCTACGTCTCCCCTTAAAACCACTGGCTCGCTTCAAATTAGTCTCTAAGCACTGGAATTCTCTCATCTCTAATCATTTGCGTAATCTCGAACCCAATCCCGCTGAGGGCCTCGTCTTTGATTGTGCCAACTTCGCTGAGAGGCATGCAAATAATCTTCCGCATGCATATTTTCTCTCGTTCAACAAATCATTCGAAAAATTAACGTTTACCAAAGAGTACCCTGGGCGTTGGCGCACTAGAATTTTGCATTCTTGTAATGGACTGTGGGTGTGTGGGCCCCACGAAGGTCTTGGGAAATACTATGTTTGTAATCCCACTACGAAGAAATTTTCAATACTTCCAGAACTAGAAAAAAGACGTGGGTCATCGAAGAAAATACATGGGATGATCTTGGCATTTGATTCTTTCAAATCTCCATATTACAAAGTTGTTTGTGTCTTGGAATTTGGTGATCTGATGGATAATCAATATCAATTTAAGGTTTACTCGTCTAAGACAGGCTCTTGGAGTAAATGCAGCAAGCCGTTTACTGCTCAAGTGAATTTCCAAGATGGGGTATATTGGAACGGATCCATACATTGGATCAGCTTTACTGAGACGGGAAAGTCTTTATATTTTAATCCTGATGATCAAATGCTTAAGACAATGCCAATGCCACCTATACAGGAAGACTCATATTCGAGACGCAATTATTACTTTGGGGAGTCGTGCGATCACTTGCATTACATTGATACCTATAGGAAGATGTTGTTTGAGTTTAATGTGTACGAGATGAAGAGGGATTATTCTGAGTGGTTTGTCAAGTACAAAGGTGGTCTTTCGCATGTTATCAACAACTTATGTTTTATATGCGCTCTGGTTCGGGGTAAGAAAGATGAGAATTCATTCTTGGTTTTGCGGA
Source organism: Rehmannia glutinosa (assembly GCA_016081115.2). Lineage (NCBI taxonomy): Eukaryota > Viridiplantae > Streptophyta > Magnoliopsida > Lamiales > Orobanchaceae > Rehmannia > Rehmannia glutinosa. The sequence goes on from JABTTQ020002830.1 coordinate 160,056, forward strand.
TTAAGGGAAAAATCATACGGTACAATCTTATTTACAAGACTTCGGAGACCATACATGAGCTTGATGATGTTCAAAGACATTTCTTCACACGTGCAAGATTTCCAGTACAATACATTGAGTCCCTCTGTCCTGTTTAGTTTGGCTAGTTAGTTTTTATTTATTGTTTAATAATGTATTGGTGCTTTAAAAAAACAATGCATTGGTGAAATTTAATTGTGGTTTAAATCAATAAACAGTTTTGATTTTCTTTTTGTTCCCAATTATGCTAAATTGTAATATTCGTCCGTGTTCTTTTTTTTTTCTTTTTTTATCTGGGTGATAATAGTTGTCGTGTGATTTTGTTATCACAGTTAGTATCTGAAAGTCTGGCAGAGTTACTTTAGTCCTATATAGCCATATAGGTACCTGCAATCTTTTTTTAACTTTTATAAAATTTTATCTTATTTATCATAAAGCGGCAGACCTCATCAGAATTTGGGGTTAAAGTTCTGGAAGTTTTAATGCCAAAATTAAAATAAAGCTTAATATTATTTGAAAATATCATATTCATAAAGTAAAAGAGTAAATTTAATTCTATTAACGTTGAATATATATTGAACTTGTTGTTGAGATATGTCACTTGTGAGTTTACCAATTAAAACTGTACCAAGTCCCCATGAATTTAACACTTGTCTATTTGATTGAAATTATGAAGTCATCGTAACCCTGCTAACCAAAACAAGAATCCATATATTGCTTTGTTTAATGAGTGTTTCTAAAAATTTCTATATCCCACATAAGAAACCAAAAGAAGTTTTGTCGCTTGGCCAAATTTACGGTTTGAAGTGTAAAATCATCGATCTGCCCCTCTGCGCGCGGGCGATACGGGCTCGACCAATTTGTTTTGCCACTTCAAAATTAATTTGTGATTTAATTTTGAAATCATTATCTGAAATTTGATTAGTTCGTCGGCCTTATCTAAATATTAGTTCCGCCTGTTTTGTTCCTAACTTTCTGCTGTTAATGCTCCATCATTTTAGGATGGCAAAATCGTTTATATCTTTTAATACCCGTTGGTTTATCTCGACAAATACTCTGCTTGCGTGCTACAAAAAAGACAGAAAACTTTTTCTTATCTTCCTCTTCTGATATCATTGGTTCACAGTACTGTTACGTTGCAAAAAAAGTTTAAGTTGCCATTCTACTTCCTGTTGAATCCTGGGGGTATACGCACGTAAAATTCTTATGGAAAGTGCAACATAGCACGCCTGGGGAATTAATTTGCTCTGTCTCAGTTAATTTCCTTGGTTAATTTTGGGTCCTATCTCCTTTCAAGATTTATAATGTCATAATTGGGTTACTACTTTCAATCTATTTTCTTCATTTTGAGTTATTCAAAAAAAAAAAAAAAAAAAAAACATATTTACCATGAGAGAGATATTGTGACTGATGGAAAACAGGTACTTTTCTCTATGACCCTCAACTCTCACTACAAAAAAACAAACAAATTCCAACGAAATAATTTCAACGGAATATTGGAATTTTCAAAATTTCAATTGAAATTTCAATGCTACAGCACACCGTTGGAAATTCCAATAGAAAGTCCAATGATAAGCAAAACCATTTGGTACTGTTGGAATATTTTTTCCATAGGAATTTTCATTAGAATTTTGTCATTTTAACGGCGATTATACCAATGGTACTTTTTCATTGAAATTTCTGTTGGATCGATAATTCCAATAGAAATTGGTCAAATACCAACGAATTTCTTTCATTGGAATTCCCTTATTTTTTTTTGTAGTGTCTAAAAATGCCAACAGAAAGAAAAATCATCAAAAAAAGAGAAATCAGTATATAAAAATACGGGATAGTAACAAATGATTCACCAAGTGAATCTACATCAGGTATAACATCATCTACAAGACCCTTAGAAAGATATTAAATAATTATGCATAATCTTAGCATTTAAGAGCATACTAAAAAGACTCTCTAATTGGGAAGCTCTTTATACTGAAGAGTCATAACCAAATATATTTCCAATAAACTCTTTATTTTAACTTTAAATTTAGAGAATGAGCTTTCACTCTCCAATTTGGACAACCAAAACAACTCCCTATAATTTATTGCAAAAGATTTATTGCACTTTGAATTGTTCTTTTTTAACGTAACTTTAAAAAACAACACAAAATTTGAAAATTGTAATAAATCACTTTTAATATCCTATGTATAATAAATTAATATTATAAAAAGAGAAAATAAAGAGTCAAATACAAAACTTTTCTTAATACTAGTAAGGTGCACGTGCGTTGCACGTGAACCGTGTGATTTTAATAATTTAATTAAGAATAAGTTACTAATATCATAAAACATAATATAATGATGAATATTCTCATGTTGTACAATGTACAATATGCGGTTTGACATGAAGAAAAATTTGCATGATTAAAAACTTGTATATTATGAAACGAAATGTAAATAGATGAAACATAATAAAGATATTGTGGACCCAAAAACTATTGAAAAAATGATTTAATTGAAATTATCATAAAATTGTATCCACATAAATTGTTTTGAAGATGCATGTAAAGGGCCCCGCATTGTACAACACATGACCCATTTTAGGATTACCAAATATACCTGTTGAAGAAATAAAACCAAAACAATCAGTCATTCCAAAGCATATTAGTATGCCTAGAGATAATTGTAGCCTTCAAAATAGTAATTTAAAAGTGAATATGTACCAATTTATAAAAAAAATGTGAAATATGAGTACTAAATTGGTAACTCCGAAATATCAGGTACCAAATCCGCAAAGTGACTATAAGTCAGGTACTAAAAAATCAACAACCCAAAAACAATTCTCTAAATCTAACTTTCACATATGTAAGTAAAAAAAATGCAGCAAAATCAAGAAAACTTGTCTATATCAGAGAAGCCCCATCCAAGGACATCAATGGTCCATGTCTCTAATCCAACCTCCTCAAGGAAACAAAGTGAATATCTCTATTCTACACACAAGCTAAACTGACGCAGCACAAGCGTAGAACAACGAAGAAACACACAACTTTTATTAAAATTCAACTCCTTTGTTAAACAATGAAAACCCTATTTATCTTAGGGCTTAAAAGACTCCTATCACAACCTGACTTCTAACAAAACCAAACTAACAAAACTCTTAAATCCTCAATACGAGAAGACTCTAACTAAATAGAAATAATAATAAAAGTCCTACGCAATAAAACAACTAACTGCATGCATGAAAACAAATACTCAGACAATATTTCATTTGTGTTTTGGTGGGATTACTGAAGCAACTTTAGCTAGAAATGCTAGCGTGGTCTCATCGCCATCATTCTCTCCGGCTACGGGACGATTCGCCCTCGAATCGGTTTGGGTCTCATCGCCAGAAGAAGAATCACCATAAAAAGGAACCAAATGCTTGACATTAAACACGTCGGAGGTTCGAATATGGCTCGGGAGGCGCAGACGATAGGCATTAGGATTAATTTTCTCAACGATCTCAACCGGACCAATTTTACGTGAAGCAAGCTTATGAAACTCATGAGCAGGATAGCGATCTTTTGTGAGGATTGCCCAAACATAGTCACCAACTTCAAACTCGACATGACGACTGTTAGCATCCGCTGCTGTCTTATAACGGGCATTACTCTCCAACAAATGGGCATGAGTCGCTGCATGTATCTGTTGTAGCGTATCCAGGAAGTCCACAGCACGACCTTCCACACCTGCACTCGACGGAAGAGCCAACAGGTCAACTGGACCACGTGGAACACACCCGTAAACTACCTAAAACGGGCAAAACCCTGTACTACGGTTGAGAGCGGAGTTGTGTGCAAACTCGGCTTGACTTAATTTGGTATCCCACGACTTGATGTGTTCGCCCACTAAACAACGCAGTAGATTACCCAACGAGCGGTTAACCACCCCCGTTTGGCCATCAGTTTGCGGATGGTAGGCACTACTAAAGTGAAGCTCCGTGTTAGCAAAACGCCATAGACTACGCCAAAAATGGCTGAGAAATCTCGTGTCGCGATCAGAAACAATTGATGAAGGGAGGCCATGAAGGCGATATACCTCCCGGAAAAAGAGTTGAGCTACGTGTAAAGCATTTGGAGTCCGTTTGCACGGAATGAAGTGCGTCATTTTTGAGAAGCGGTCAACAACAACAAATATAGAATCATAGCCCCGTTGCGTGCGCGGAAGTCCCAAGACGAAGTCCATGCTCACCGCGACCAAGGTGTGGAAGGAACAGGAAGAGGACGATACAGGCCCGTGTTAGATGCAGTTCTTGGCAATGTGACAGACCCGACAACGCTGTACAAATTTACCCACGTCGCGGCGTAAGGATGGCCAATAAAAATGTCGCTGCACTAATTCACACGTACGATCACGACCAACATGGCCAACCCCATGTAATTCAGAAATCAATCGTCCCCCTAAACTGCAGTCCGGAATACATAATTGAGTCCCTCGAAATAAAAAGCCGTCCGATATCAGAAAGCTGGAAACCACACCCTGTTGAACAGAGGCAAATATTTTACCAAAAAAAGGGTCAGACGGATAGAGCTCCCGAAATGTGTCAAACCCGTTCACTGAAATGCACATATCAGTGAGCAAAGAATGGCGTCGGCTCAAGGCATCGGCTACACGATTAGAGGCTCCTGACTTGTGCCGCAAGACGAACGTAAATTGTTGTAAGAACGCGGCCCAAGAAGCATGACGAGCTGAGACATTTGCCTGACGAGAAATATACTTAAGGGAATCATGGTCTGTGAACAAAACAAATTCCCTGTGAAATAAATAGTGGCGCCAATGGCGCACCGCGCGAACCACTGCATAAAATTCCACATCATAAGTGCTATAACGGGACCGAGGGCCAGTTAATTTTTCGCTAAAATAAGCGATGGGACGATTATCTTGACCGAGAACAGCCCCTATGCCAACCTTGGAGGCATCACAATGTAGTTCAAAAGGGATGGAGAAGTCGGGCAAAATAAGAACGGGAGCCGACGTCAATTTTTGTTTAATCAAGACAAAAGCAGCCTGAGCCTCCACCGTCCAGATGAACGTCGAGCCTCGCATACAATCCGTGATCGGAGCCATAATGGAGCTGAAGTGGGGAATGAACCGACGATAAAAAGATGCTAGGCCGTGAAAACTGCGAATTGCTGTGATGGACGTGGGCGTCGGCCATTGACGAATAACTTCCACTTTACTTTCATCCACACTAATACCTACGGAGGAAATTACATATCCCAAAAAAGTACATTGGTCGTGAAAAAGACGCACTTACGTGGGGCAGCAAAAAATTGTTCGGCGTGAAGGATTGAAAGAACATCGCAGAGATGTTGCAAGTGTTCGGACTCCGTGCGGCTGTAGATGAGTATGTCATCGAAATAAACGACAACACACGTTCCAATTAACGCCCGTAAGGCCTGGTTCATGACACGCATGAATGTGCTCGGGGCATTAGAAAGCCCAAACGGCATGACCAACCACTCAAATAATCCCTCCCGTGTTTTGAACGTTGTTTTCCATTCATCTCCGGGACGTATACGAATCTGATGATACCCACTACGTAAATCCAATTTTGAAAATACAGAAGCCCCACTGAGTTGGTCCAGCAAATCATCTAGGCGAGGGATAGGAAAACGGTATCGAACAGTGATCTTATTGATGGCGCGGCTATCCACACACATTCGCCAAGTATTATCCTTTTTAGGGATAAGCAGGGCGGGTACAACACATGGGCTGAGACTTTCCGGACCAAGCCGCGCTTCAATAAATCCTCAACTTGGCGGCGAAGCTCTGCGTGTTCCGCTGGGCTCATGCGGTAATGTGGTCGATTAGGCAACGAAGCGCCAGGGACGAGATCAATTTGATGTTGAATATCACGAAGGGGTGGAAGACTGACGTGGAGCTCCTCCGGGAATAAATCCGAAAATTCCTGGAGTAAGGGTTGCACCACCACTGGGGGCGCCGATCCTTCAGTAAATTCATGTGCCAATAAGACGTACGTGTGTGTGCATGCGGACAATTCACGTTGAAATGGGGCGCATGATAAAAAAAGGACAGATTTATCAATGTGAGGAGCCTCAAATTGCGGGACAGAAGGATGTAGAATGATTTTGGAGCCTCCAAAAATGAATGTGTACGTATTGTCATGGCCATCATGGAAAACACGACGGTCAAATTGCCAAGGGCGTCCTAAGAGAATGTGACACGCATCCATAGGGACCACGTCGCACCAAATGGTATCTGAATATTTACCCCCAACGGAAAATGTGAGCAAAACATGATTTGTAACTGAAACCAAGTTCTCACGTTGTAGCCAGGCTAATTGATATGGATGGGGGTGAGTCGTTGTGGAAAGTGCAAGTTTAGACACGACATCTGCCGAGATGACATTCTCACAAGAACCCGAATCAATAATGTACTTACAAACCTTGCCATTAACCGTGCATGTAGACTGAAATAGTTGATGGCGCTGGGCATCTGTATCCGGCGCACGAGGCTCCATAAAGGAATGACGAAGCACTAACGCAGAACCAACGTCGCCCGTTAAGTGCTCCTCGGGCAAAACAACTAAAGGTTCCTCGTCAAAAATAGGGGGACTGTCATATTCTCCTTGTTTAGAATCATGTGTAAGAAAATTGCGGTCTCCACGCGGTTTTGGACACGATGAAAGACGGTGTCCAGGCTCGCCACAACCAAAGCAACGACAGATTAGGAGGAACGAGCAGTACTTGGTGCGTGGGATTTAGTGCCATGATTATCTCCTGTGAGAGGCGGCAGAGGGACTGTAGGTGGTAGAACACGACGGTCAAAAGGTGCCGCAAATGGTCCCCCGGATTGACGACGTGCAAATTGTTTTTCCAAGGCTAAGGCACACTGATGAGCTTCGGAGACGGTAGCTGGAGAAAATAAATTGAGCATATCTTGAAACGGTAGCCGGAGGCCTCCAATATAGCGAGAAATTTGTTGGTCAATCTATTCACAAATATCATTGCGCGTAATCAACTGGTAGAAGTCCGTAGAGTACGCGTCTACTGTGCGTGACCCTTGACGAAGAGATTATAATTTCTGATAGAGGACATGGTGGTAGTTAAACGGCAGAAATTCGCGTTCCATATGTTTGCGGAATTTCGACCAACTCAAAATTTTGGGTTTCCCCTGGTGTGAGCGCGATAGTTTGAATTGTTGCCACCAGGCGGTAGCTCGTCCCCGAAAACAAGTGGCGACTAAAGGGACGCGACGGTCATCGGGCACAACTTTAAAGTCAAGTAATTCATCAACGGCGTGCATCCAATCCAAAAGGTCATCCCCATCCACATCACCGTGGAACTCCAGAATTTCCAATTTAAATCCAAACTCCCAACGACGGTCGTCATCGTGACGTGGCGGCGCACGTTCTAAAGGCGCGAATGGATTATCCACAGATATCGTCGTCGCCGTTAAATCAAAGAAGAAGACAGAGGTTCGCGACGACCCTCACGGTCCTGACCCCCTAGTGGACCGCCGACAAATCCCTCCTAGCCATGATCACGAGTGTGGGGAAGGAGACGTGAAACTTGGTCCAAGAAGGTCTGGCTTTGTTGGAGACGATAAAAGACAACATCTTGGGAGAGGTTCTCAACCTGCTGACGCAAGAGGTTAACATCGTTGGCACGAATGGCGTCTTGTCGTGGAGGCGTCTTGATGATCGTAACTGGTCTCTGGATACCAACTGACGCAGCACAAGCGTAGAACAACGTAGAAACACACAACTTTTATTAAAATTCAACTCCTTTGTTAAACAATGAAAACCCTATTTATCTTAGGGCTTAAAAGACTCCTATCACAACCTGACTTCTAACAAAACCAAACTAACAAAACTCTTAAATCCTCATACGAGAAGACTCTAACTAAATAGAAATAATAATAAAAGTCCTACGCAATAAAACAACTAACTGCATGCATGAAAACAAATACTCAGACAATATTTCATTTGTGTTTTGCTGGGATTACTGAAGCAACTTTAGCTAGAAATGCTAGCGTGGTCTCATCGCCATCATAAAGGATAAGAAATGATGAACTACTAAAAATAAAAAGAGAGCAATATCTGACATATCTTCCTCTGCTTAGAAGCATTAGTATGTGCTTGCTCTGCAATTGCAACTATATTCAATCTATCTAATTCCTTTCGCAATCTTCTATTCTACTTTGCACCCTTCTAAGCTCAGCCCCACAATTTGCTAAACATGATCCACTTTCTTTTATGTCTTGCTTTAAGCAGCCAAGAGTGTTGCTTCTTCACTTAACTCTTCCCACTCCACTTTCATACTCAGAATCACTTTCCTTGGAAGCTATAGTAGACCAATTTTTTTTATTTTTGGATTTTTCAGTGAATCAACAGTTGATTTGCCCTAACAACAGAAAGAGCCATCGTCCCTTCCTGAACAGCTGCTTTGGTAATAGTCTCTTGATTTACAATATCTTGGAAATTACCAGTTGCAATATTTACATTATCCCACGCATTTCTTTCAATATTTTCTGCAACAGGTCCCTCAATTCATCCAATGTGATTCAAACATGACTACATTTTGAATCTTATATACTTCACCATAATATATAATACACAAAAAAGAAAAAAAAAATTGAAATGGGGAAAACTCATAGGTCTATGTCTGCATATAAACATGAATTGTCTTAAATATGTTGAATCTATAGCTAATGTAATTAACTAGATCCAGATCCATCCATCCATTGTATGTCAAAAATTAGGTTGAAAAGAGGATTATTGTTATCTCGAAAATCTGACACCAAACAAAATAAACGAAAGCCTTCCACGAACTGAAAATTGAATTCGCAACGACACTCACGTTCAAATTTACACTATTCAGACCTACGATTATTCAACTTATTAAGCACACAAGATTGTCTTTATATATTATATGTAGTGAATTTTTTAAATTACTGGCCTTCTAATTGACATGGAACATGATATTTCAAAAGACAACACATGTAAAATTTATTGCAAAAGCATAATACAACCATCCCAAGAAATAAACAAATAAATGTATTGCAAAAGCAAAATACAACCATTCCATGAAATAAATAAAGAAAGGAAAAAGAAAAAGTTCAAATGCTTTACATTTCAAGAATTTTAATGGTGCACTAATATGAATATAATACTTCAATACTCATTTGTTAGTTCCATATGTTTCTTGATTTTTTTCATTAGTTTCAAATGCTAGTCCAATTTTGTTACCTATATATAAACTTATATAATTTAATTTGTCTCATTATTTTTTTTATTTTTTTTTAAATTGCTCTATTCTTGGAAAACCTCCCCTAAGCATTCATACCCAGAACTTTTCAATTGGTCTTTGCATCAATCATATTATAATAGAGACGCCATATACTTGCATACACATTAGAGAGCTAATTATTTTGCCAAGAAAAAATATTTGTGCAGGGGGGAAATAACATCTCATTACCCCGCGCATATGTTTGACATTAAGCAACAACTCATTACGAGATCAAAATTGCAAAAATGCAAAATATACTGGACTAAAATTGAACCTTCAAAAGTCACAGACCAATAACAATACCCCCTAGGATACAGGACTAATTTTGTATTTTCCCCATATATTATGTAAAGCCAACAAACTCACAAATAATCAAGTGCCGTAAGTATGATAATTTACTTCTCAAAGGAAAATAATAGTAGTACAACTGGTACATAACTGCAGGCCAGGAAAAGAAACAAACTCAATTAAAACATTATGCTCACCACACAAAACCAAAAACCCGGTTCAACCCAAAACAAAAAATATTAAGTCTATTACCAAAAGCCAAATAAAATAGAAAAAGAAAATCATACCAATAAAAGGATAATAATGAGAACCATGTAGTGACAAAAAGTGAGTAAAGCGTATGTGTGAGACAAATCGTATTGGGTAGAATAAGGAAAATTCTAGAAGTATCGCATTCAAGCGTGCTGCAAATATTCAGATTTCAGAATGTTCACTCCTTCCTCGATAAATAATGTACTATAAGAAGAATTTTGGAAGAAATATCTAAATTATCTGATTGTTGGTTGAGTTTTCCCCTCTCCGTAGTCTGCTTTCTCTTGAGGCGTTAAAGGCCGCGATTGGATAAGAAACAAAATTCATTTTCGTTCCGCTATAGAAATTTTTTACACCAAACATATGATTGTTTATGAAAATTTTTTTAAAATATACTATTCTCTCACTTTCACTTTTTCTTATTTTTTCTATCACCAATCACATCTACACATTTTTTCACAAAAAACTAATCATTATTACACATTCTCCCACAAATTTCACTATTCATTCACTCACACATTTCTAACTACCAATCATTATTTTACTATTCTTAAATCAAATCAACTTTCATCATTACTTTTCCATCTCACATCCAATCACAATCTCAAAAATCATCTTTTTTCTTCTAAAATATTTTTTACCACTATTCTCTAGCAAAATGAAAATTTTCAAAATGAAAGTATATCCAATCGCGCCCTAACTGTTTCAGAAAGATGAAAAACATGATTGTGCAACCGTTCATTTTTACTTAACTCCCAATGCCTGTTGAAATTCTAGATTCTATATAATTGGATAAATATATTTTTTCCATTATAATTAGGGTGGCGCTATTTGCCCCCAGTATTTGATATTACACCTCACTTCCAATATTTATAAAAATAACATAAGTTGAAAAGACTATGATATCATTAGTAAAATAAAATAGCGTAAATACACCATTTAATCTCTAAATACACCCCATTTCTTTGTTAAACATATAATATTCTAAAGAAATAAATCCTAATTTCGAAAATAAATTGGGTGGTTGCTAAGGATGGTTTGGTATTTGTTTTCGTAATTAGCAGGACGTTTTTTCGCTCAAACCGAGTTTTTTCTCAAACTGAACAAATGTATGTATATTTGATTATCTTATACAGTGATTCAATTAGTTGTCAGATATGGGCTAATTTCTTGAAGGCACGATAGAGGCTGTTATTCATAACCTCATAAGGCACGATAGTGGTAAAATTTTAAGGCACGATAGTGGGAAAATTTCAAAGGCACGAATTGTTGGTAAATTCATAGCAATGTGCAGCAACTCCAAACCCATTTTTCAAAGGCACGATAGTGCCATCTTTAAAAAAAAACGATCGTGCCTATAAGAACTATTGAAAATCCTTCAATTTTCCAACACCAATTTCGATTAAATACTCAATTTTCAACAACAATTTGAAGAACCCAACCTCTAAAGCATTCAAGGAAACAAAAATACCCAAATTTTGGACTAAATTAGAGTATAACATTGCAAAAACAAATTAAAAAAAAAAAAAGAAAACTTGCATCTCCTTGCGGTGACGCCCCCGGTGGCTCCTCCTCCGGCGCATTTTTCTACTATTTCTCCTCCTAAAGTATGTCAACATCTTTTTGGGAGAGATTGGGGTGTGAGAAAAGAAATGAGAGGAGAAATGAGAGTGGAGTGTATGAATTTTGTGGGGTGTATGTTAAGTTAGGGTTTTTTTGTTTGGAGGGTAAAATTGGAAATATAGGTAGGGTTTATTTAATAATTAGATGAGTTTGTAAAATAAGGGTGGGGTGTATGTAAAAATATGGTGTATTAATCAAATTTTGGGGTGCAAATAGCGCCACCCTTATAATTATAATTATTAGATTAGAGCGGTGTTTTTGTTAACCCAAAATTTGACAGAACTTTCGCATATTTAGGATAGATTAAACTTTTCTAAAAAGCCACACCTGCAGACGCGCACTCACTCACTGAGGTTTTTTTTCCTTATGTTATGTTTCTATCTATTTCAAGGGATAATCTAGGTGACGATGAAATAGTAGACGAATTCCCTCGATCTTATTAGTTAGTGCCAATAATGAGGATATTTTGCTAGCTGTCGTGACAACATTTCTATGTATCTATGACGTAGTTTGGCCAGAGCAATGATTGTAACAGTAGTTGTATTTATAGGAGTTTTGTAGACTTGGTCAGTCTTTGTCACGCCCCAAACGCGGTGCGACGACGATCAATCACTTAAACAGAAATAATTCAAAAGTCTAAACCAATGATACAAAACTCCGAGTGAAATAGAGTCTAATGCAGCGGAATAAAATACACACAAGTACGAGTTACATCTCAAGGTCTGACAATATCCGAATACAATCCATCAAAATATTTGAATTTAAACTTACAGTCTAAACTAAAACAGAATGAAGGAGTTCAACAATAACAAAAGCAAAAGAAAATGTCGCTCGACATCAAAGATTATAGGAACTAGTACGACAGGCGGAACGCGGGATTCAGTCTGTGGTAGGTTCGACGTCTTCAACGTACTTCTCATCTAAAGGTTAGAAAACAGGAGGAGATGAGACATAAATCTCAGTGGATTGGGTGATCGTGTGAGAGTGTGGCAATGTATATAGTTAATGCGAGAAAACGGTTGTATGAAAACGCGTGAGGTATGATGCATGTTTTCACACATAGTCCACAAGCGTCGTGATAAATATATATTAAGTAATATACTTATACAGTTTAAGAAATAGTTCGTGCTCACACAAGCACTATGATTGTGCAAGACAGTAGAATTGCGTGCGATCGAATGTAACGCCAATCCTATGCAAACGAGTAAAGGTTGCGTACGGATTTGTAGCGCCAACAAATGGAATACAAGTAGCGGTTGCGTACGGATTTGTAGCGCCAACCAATGCAATACAAGTAGCGGTTGCGTACGGATTTGTAGCGCCAACCAATCGGGTCCGTTTAACTCCAGAATCGTGTGGATCAGACAGCGATTCCTTCATTCTTCCTTGTAGCTCCCCGATCAAGATCGTCCAAGACCTGTCACCTTATCGCTCCATAGGCAAAGATAAAATCCACATTGGAGCTTGCAAGGCTCGGATTCATCATAATCATGATTATACCTCAAGTACTACGACCCGTTTCCCTTGGACAAACTTCGTCCTTCAGTTGTGGGATTAGGACGATGGGGCCGAAGAGTGGAATAACAGCCGAGCTGCCTGGTTCCATCCTCGACGTATCCATTCCTACTGTGAGCTCGACATACCAAGTTGACTCAGATAGGAAAGTAAGTACACGTTCAGGTAGTCAACCAGGCAGTCGAGTATTTTTGATTCAGAGAAGTATTTTAGGAAAGTTTTCGAATAATTGCGAGTGGCAATTATGGCGTTGGTGGAGTTATTTGGATGAAGATGATTATCGGGAGGATAAGCAATCTTCGATATCTTGAAAGATTAGATGGAACATAAGTTCCGTTATAGATTTGAAATCGCAAGACGACGAAGTCGCCTCGCGATCGTGTATTATTCGGTCAAGACGATCCGATAAGACAAGGGATTTTTAAAACAATAAAACCTTTTTAATTCATTATTAAAGTCAGCGAGTCCATGGCTGTTTATTTAAGTCAGCGAGTCCAGGGCTGTTTCATTATTAGGTTCTTGTCAAAAAGAAAATTTACAATTAGCCCTGTTTTGTAAAAATCACTACTTTTGAGGTTAAAAGTTAAATAAATAAATGTCCCGAACTTGAAACATTATGAGGTCAGTTCCTAAATTCTCTAAATTGTTCAGAGATTCAGGTTTTTTTTAAAGTTTGGAGGTCGAGTTTTTATAAAATTCTCACATTGGCCCCAAATTTGTTAAAATTGTCATTTCGGGCTCTAAGTTTAAAATAATTGGAACTCACAAACCAGAAGGGCTTTTAATGTGATTCCAGTTGTAAAATGTCACTAAGGTCAGTAGGATATTGGGACAAAAGCAGTTTTTAAAAGAAGCAAGTATTGGTCCCTTAACGTTTAAAAATCTCATTTTTGTCTCATTTTGAAATAATTGCCTTTAAGGCTTTTAGGGGTCCAATTGTTATGGAATTTGAACCTTGGGTCCAAGATATAATTATGTTATAGTTAAATTAGTATTTCCAGGTGCATAGACTGCATAAGTCCTGGAAATTGTATATTGGTCCTCAAGTTTAATTTTTTACAATTTGGTCCCACAATTTTTATAAAATTACTTTCCAATCTCTAAACACTTGGATTTTTGGAATACACTTAAAATATGTTATTTTCAGTCCCTTAAGAGTTAAAATTCCAAATTTTAAATTAGGGTCTAGTACAGTTTCGAAAATTGCAAAATAGCCCTTAAACTTCTAAAATTTTACAATCTAGTCCTTGGGCTTTTAAGAGTTGATTTTATTTATCTAAAAACTCTTAAAACTTTATTAAAATGTCAAAACATAATTTTGAACCTGAGTTCAGTCCCAAAAATCGAAAATTACAGAGGGATCCCTTAAGTTTTATTTTCTTGCAATTAAGTCCACCAACTTTCTATTTTTGCATTTGAAGTCCAAAAGTTGAAATTTAATCAATTATGCTCGACTTGTCCATGTTATAAATCATTCAAAACATAGATTTCAAGATTCATACACATACATATCCTTCTCATACAAAATTTCATCAAGTATAACAATAAAGTGTACATATATGCCCTATTTTTCGATAAAATCGCATTTTTGAGCACCACTTGAGAATTTTTCCAACTTGATACAAGAAAATAGCATGCAATACATAATATATATCTCAAGTGCTCAAAATCAAAATACTACATGCATTTTTAAGTAAAACACCTAGAAGTTGAAAGGATTTTTCCACCCACCTAAAAATGAACTTGTTGGTGAAAGACGAAATAAATCACTCTTGAAGGAGAAGTGACTTAGGTCAGCCCCCTAGGTCAAGGAATACCAAAAAAAATGTAGGAGTTAGGAAATGAGGTTAAAAATTTAAGAAAAGAAGAAAGAGATGAAGAATATTGGTAAAACTACACTTACCTTGTGTAGTAGATGAAATGAGACTAGTAGAGGTCTCAAAATGGGTCTCTTTGCTCACTCTTAAAACAATTCTTAAGGTCAGCCCCTAAAAGTCCAAAAATGAAAATGGAGTATCAAAATTTTGGAAAATAGAAGAGAAGAAGAAAATGTCACGCCCCAAACGTGACGCGACAACGATCAATCACTTAAACAGAAATAAATCAACAGTCGAAACCAAAGATACAAAATTCCAAGGAAAATAGAGTCTAATGCAGCGGAATTTAAAATAACCACGAGTACAAATTACATCTTAAGGTCCGGGCAAGATCCGAATACAACCCAAAAGATTATCTTAATTAACTTACACCAAACAGAAATAAAATGAAGGAGTCCAACAACAAATAAAAGTAAAAGGAAATGTCGCTCCACAACATCGATAGGGATTCAATCAGAAAGGTTCGGTGCCTTCAGCGTACTCTTCATCTAAAGGTTAGAAAACAGGAGGGAATGAGACAAAAATCTCAGTGGATGGGGTGATCGTGTGCAAGTGTGGCGATATAAATAGTTAATGCGAGAAATTTAGTTGTATGAAAACGTGTGAGAGATGATGCATGATTTCACACACAGTCCACAAGCGTCGTGATAAACATATTAAGTAATATACTTATACAATTTGAGAAAACAGATTCATGGTCAAGGGCACTATGGTCCAAGTAAACATGAGGATTGCGACGGATTTGTAACGCCAATCCTATGCAAGACAAGTAGCGGATTTGCGCACGGATTTGTAGCGCCAACCTATGCAATACAAGTAGCGGTTGCGTACGGATTTGTAGCGCCAACCAAACGGGTCCGATTAACTCCGGAATCGTGTGGATCAGACAGCGATTCCTTCGTTCTTCCTTGTAACTCCCCGAGCAAGATGGTCCAAGACCTGTCACCTTATCGCTCCATAGGCAAAGACAAAATCCACAGTGGAGCTAGCAAGGCTCGGATTTGTCATAATCATGATTATACCTCAAGTACTACGACCCGCTTCCCTTGGACAAACTCCGTCCCTCAGTTGCGGGATTAGACGATGGGGTAGGAAGAGTGGAATAGCAGCCGAGCTGCCGGTTGCCCATCCCCCGACGTATCCATTCCGACTGTGAGCTCGACACACCAAGTTGACTCAGGCAGTAAATTAAGTACACGTTCAGGTAGTCAACCAGGCAGTCGAGTATATTGATTCGGGAAGCAGTTCATAAAAAGTTTTCGAAAATTTGCGTAAAGTAATTATGGCGTTGGTGGAGTTATTTGGATGAAGATGATTATCGGGAGGATAAGCAATCTTCGATATCTTGAAAGATTAGGTGGAACATAAGTCCGTTATAGATTCGAAATCGCAACACGAGGAAGTCGCCGCGATTGGGTTTTAATCGGTCAAGACGATCCGATAAGTCAAGTAGTTTTTGAGAAAATAAAATATTTTAATTAATAACTAAAGTCAGAGGGTCCAGGGCTGTTTTAGTAAATGAAAAATAATTTAAGTTAGGTCCTTGATAAAAAGAAAAATTTACAATTAGCCCCGTTTTGTAAAAACCAATACTTTTGGGGTTAAAAATTGAATAAATAAATATCCCGACCTTGAAAAATTATGAGGTCAGTTCCTAAAATCTCTAAATTGTTCAGAGATTCAGGTTTTTAAAGTTTTGAGGTCGAGTTTTTATAAAATTCTCACATTGGCCCCAAATTTGTTAAAATTGTCATTTCGGGCCTTAAGTTTAAAATAATCGGAACTCACAAACCGGGAGGGCTTTTAATGTGATTCCAGTTGGAAAATGTCACTAAGGTTAGTGGGATATTGGAACAAAAACAGTTTTAAAACGCCATAAGTATGGGTCCCTTAACTTTTGAAAATCTCATTTTTGTCCCATTTTGAAATAATTGCCTTTAAGGCTTTTAGGGGTCCAATTGTTATGAAATTTGAACCTTGGGTCCAAAATATAATTATGTTATAGTTAAATTAGTATTTCCAGGTGCATGGGCTGCATAAGTCCTGGAAATTTCATTTGGGTCCTCAAGTTTAATCTTTTACACTTTAGTCCTTCAACTTTTATAAAATTACTTTCCAAGCTCTAAACACTTGGATTTTTGGAATACACTTAAAATATGTTATTTCCAGTCCCTTAAGAGTTAAAATTTCAAATTTCAAAATTAGGGTCTGGTACAGTTTCGAAATTTGCAAAATAGCCCTTAAACTTCTCAAATTTTACAATCTAGTCCTTGGGCTTTTAAGGGTTGATTTTATTTATCTAAAAACTCTTAAAACTTTATTAAAATGTCAAAACATAATTTTTGAACTTGAGTTCAGTCCCAAAAATCGAAAATTACAGAGGGGTCCCTTAAGTTTTATTTTCTTGCAATTAAGTCCACCAACTTTCCATTTTTACATTTTAAGTTCAAAAGTTGAAATTTAATCAATTATGCTCGACTTGTCCAGGTTATAAATCATTCAAAACATAGATTACAAGAGTCATAATTATACATATCCATTTCAAGCAAGCATTCATCAAGTACAACAATAAAGTGTACATGTATGTCCTATTTTTCGATAAATCGCATTTTTGAGCAACACTTGAGAATTTTTCCACTAGATATAAGAAAATAGCATGCAATACATAATATATATCTCAAGTGCTCAATAACAAAATACTACATGCATATTTTCAATTTAAAACACCTAGAAGTTGAAAGGATTTTTCCACCCACCTCGTAGTAGTTTCTCGGGTTGATCTAAAATGTGGTCTTCTTCCTTGAATCAACTTCTTGACTCAAACTCTTGAAGATCAGCCCCTAAATGGTATCCAAACCATATTTTGGTGTTAAAATTAAAGTCTCAAGTCTAAAGAAAATATACTAGTACCAAATGGTTACTACTCACCTTAATATCTTCAAGTAGTCTCAAAAATGGAAATTTTCCTTCAAGCCTCTAACCTCCACTTGAGATGGTGTAGGTCAGCCCCTAAACTCCAAAAATTTATATTCTTGAGTCAAAAATTAATTCTTCATGTTGTCAAGAGAAAAATACTAAAACCATAATTTTCTCACCTTAATAATATGTAATCTTGAATTTCCTCTTCAAGCTTGTAGTCAAATCTAGGTCTCTAATTCTTCAAGAATTTTCTCTAGGAGTACCTCAACAAGAAGGATTCAACATTATTAGATGGTGAAGGTATAAGGTTGAGGATTGGAGAAGAAAAATAGAGTTGGGAGAAATGAAGATATTCTTACCTTATGCTTGAAGAATTTGATCCTTTAGAGAGGAAAATGGAAGCAAGTCTTGTGTTTTTATGATAATTATGAAATGAATAATATTGGTAGATAAAGAAAAAAATAACAAAATGATTGATTCCCTAAGACAAGGAGCCAAAAGTTGGAGGAATAATAATCATGGTGTTGTATTTTTATTTATTAGAATTTGGTGGAAAGAAAAGTTTGTCTCTCCTTTAGGCATGTGACCAAAAATTGGAGAATAATAATATATATGTATATATATATATATATATAATTGTAGGTCTTGAAAAGAATATGAAACAACCTCCCCATTTATGGTAATTTTCGAAATTTTTTAAAAATATAAAAAAATATTTTATTTTTTTTTAAAAAAAAATTGATTGGGAAATTGGTTGGGATGAATTATAGAATAAGATGAAATATTAGGATAAGGATTGGAATGTACTCCTAAATTGTTGGAGGTCTAATATTCCTAAAGTAGTAGTCATTCGATCAAGTATTAATACTAGAGGAAGAATATAAAATCGTTAGGCTTGAAAACGAGAAAGGCGTAATTGATGTTGAAAGAAATAAATAAAAGTCGGGTCGCGGTTCATTAATAATGTGTTTGTGATACATAGCCGAATAAATAATCACTACAACACCGTATCTCACGTTGTCAAAATTCGGGGCCTCACATTCACCCCTCCTTAAAAGAATTTGGTCCCCAAATTCTCTTCAGAACAACTCTGGATATTGATTCCTCATGTCTTCTTCTATCTCCCACGTTGCGTCTTCGTCTCGGTTGTGGTTTCGCCATACCACTTTAACCATCGGGATCTCTCTATTACGCAGAATCGACATATCTGGCCGTCAATGATCCGGATTGGTTTTCGATGTAGGATAAATTTTCCATCGGAGGAGGAGTATCTTGGGTGATAATATGCTCGGATCGATTGATACTTCTTTAACCTCGATACATGGAATACATCGTGCATTCCCACATCTTGTCTTTGGTAACTCGAGTCGGTAGGCTAACTTCCCGATCCTCCGCAAAATTTTGTAAGGTCCAACATATCTCGGGCTCAACTTGCCTCTTTTCTTTGGATTGATCAATCCTTTCGGTGGAGAGAGTCCGAGAAATACTTCATCTCTCGACTTCAAATTCTAAGTCCTTTCTTCTCTTGTCTGCGTAACTCTTTTGGTGGCTCGAGTCAGTGCGAACCGAATCCGTTCCTTGATCGCTTGACCTTCTCCATGGCCTCCGAACTAAATACTTTGGAATCGAGGCGACTTTCGTTTCTCTTTTGGAGTCCATTGGTCATCAATCTCCCGGTGTAGTGGAGATCTACACTTTCGCCCGCAAGGCTTCGTAGGGTGTCATCCCAATTGTGGCCACGATAGTGTTATTATAGGCGAACTCGGCCAATGGTAAGTGCGAATCCTAACTTCCTTGGAAATCCAATGTGCAGGCTCGCAACATGTCTTCCAGAGTTTGAATCGTTCGCTCGATCGCCATCGGTTTGTGGATGTGCTCTTGTCTTTGAAACTTATCGAGGTACCCAATTTCTCGTGCAAGCACTTCCGAATCTAAAGACGAACCTCGGGTCTCTGCTCGACACAATGTCGATGGCACTCCATGCGGTCGAATGATATCTCGGATATAAATCATGCGAAGTTTCCAAGTCGCTTCGGTTTTCTTCATGGTTAAGAAGTGTGCAGATTTTATGAGTCGGTCTACGACTACCCATATAACATCATGGCCTCCTTTGGTCCTTGGTAGATCCATCACGAAGTCCATCGTTATGTGTTCCAATTTCCACTCGAGAATTCTCAACGGTTGTAATAAACCGGATGGTCATTGGTGTTGCCTTTTACTCGTTGACAAGTCAAGCATCTCGCAACGAACTCGCTTACTGGTTCTTCATGTTTGCCCACCGTAATCTTTGTTTCAAGTCATTATACATCTTGTTTCCTCCGGATGTATAGTGTATTTCGAACGGTGTGCTTTCGAGAGGATTCTGTTCCTAAGTTGCTCATCACTCGGTACACAAATTCTATTCTCAAATCGATGATCCCATCTTCCTGTGCACCGAGAATTCGATCTCTCTCCTTTGAGTATCTTCTCTTTTAGTTTTTGAAGTTGCACGTCAATCCCCTCGTGTTACTTTGATCTCGTTCGAGATCGGGTTTAATTGAAATATTAGCACATGAAATTCGATCATTGGTTCTCGTCGGATTCCAAGTGCTCAATTCTTGAATGATCTCCACTCTCGAATCATTAGTCTAGCTAAACTCGCCTTTCGCTTAAGGCGTCGCCTACTACGTTAGCTTTCAGGGATGGTATTGAATATCAAAGTGATAATCTTCTATTAACTCCATCCATCTCCGTTGCCTCAAATTGAGTTCCTTCGAGAGAATAGATACTTTAGGCTCTTATGATCTGTGTAAACCGTGAATGTTGCTCCGTAGAGGTAGTGTCTCCATTTCTTTAACGCGAACACTATTGCCGCCAATTCCAAGTCATGCGTTGGGTAATGGCTTCATACGGCTTGAGTTTTCGTGATGCGTAAGCAATGACCTTTCCTTCTTGCATGAGCACGCTCCTAGTCCTTCCTTTGATGCGTCACTTTGTAGACGACAAAGTTTTTGTTCCCTTTGGAAGGGCTAAGATCGAGTCGTAGTAAGTCGCTTTTCTTGACTCTTGGAAACTAGCCTCACACTTGTCATTCCACTCAAACTTGACTTATCAGGTTAGTCGAGTGAGTGGTCCGGCTATCTTGGAGAAATCCTGGATAAATCTTCGATAATATCCGGCCAGTCTAAGAAACTCCTCGATGATCTGCATGATTCTCGGTTATTTCCATTCAACCACTGTTTGTACCTTCGAAGGATCTACGGCGATTCCAGTGTCGGATACTATGTGTCCCAAGAATGCGACTTCCCTAAGCCAAAATTTGCACTTGCTGAATTTGGCATACAACTTGTGCTCTCGTAGTGTCTCCAAAATAATTTTCAGATGATGTTCATGCTCTTCTCCAGACTTAGAGTATACGAGTATGTCATCAATGAATATCACTACGAATTGATCCAAATAAGGTTGAAAGACTCGATGCATCAGATCCATAAATGTTGTTGGTGCGTTCGTCAGACCGAAAGGCATCACTACAACTCGTAGTATCCATATCTTGTTTGAAATGCCGTTTTTGAAACGTCTTCTTCAGGATCTTCAGTTGATAATATCCTTGTTGTAAATCAAACTTCGAGTATACAGTCACTCCTTGAAGTTGATCAAATAGTTCGTCTATCCTCGGGAGGGGATATTTAGTGGTAACATCTAGTCGAGATCGTATAATAGTCACATCCTTAATGTATCTTATCTGTGATACCTAAACCACAAGTCAAATTCCCTTACTTAAGCTTGTGCAAGTACTTGAGAATGAATAACACAAGGGTATTATCATTGATCAATATACTTAGTTATTCCCCTACTATCATTTTCCCAAAGTAATATCATTAGGTGTCTAGATCCCATAATATATCACATCCAAATCATATACTTATCAAGAGATATCCTTATATTCTTCGAGTCTCACCATATCAGACATTATAATCTCTAAATCACTTAACGTCCAAATAGAGGAATATCTTGATATATTAACACTATAACAGCCCAAAAGAGTTCAAATATTAATCCAAGATTCAACTTAGGTCAACTAGTAGTGGTACCTAATCCAAGGTCGAAGGAACTATCTGGGTCACCAAAGTGTAAGCTTCCATCTTACTAGCCGAGCTCGACGATACCATTACTTTCGTCACGCCCAAACGTGACGCGACAACGATCAATCACTTAAACAGAAATAAATCAACAAATCGAAACCAAAGATACAAAATTCCAAGGAAAATAGAGTCTAATGCGCGGAATTTAAAATAACCACGAGTACAAATTACATCTTAAGGTCCAGCAAGATCCGAATACAACCCAAAAGATTATCTTAATTAACTTACAGTACCCAAACGAGAAATAAAATGAAGGAGTCCAACAACAAATAAAAGTAAAAGGAAATGTCGCTCCACAACACGATAGGGATTCAATCAGAGGTTCGGTGCCTTCACGTACTCTTCATCTAAAGGTTAGAAAACAGGAGGGAATGAGACAAAAATCTCGGTGGATGGGGTGATCGGGTGCAAGTGTGGCGATATAAATAGTTAATGCGAGAAATTTAGTTGTATGAAAACGTGTGAGAGATGATGCATGATTTCACACACGCGATCCACAAGCGTCGTGATAAACATATTAAGTAATATACTTATACAATTTGAGAAAACAGATTCATGGTCAGCGGGGCACTATGGTCCAAGTAAACATGAGGATTGCGTACGGATTTGTAACGCCAATCCTATGCAAGACAAGTAGCGGTTGCGCACGGATTTGTAGCGCCAACCTATGCAATACAAGTAGCGGTTGCGCACTGGTTTGTAGCGCCAACCAAACGGGTCCGATTAACTCCGGAATCGTGTGGATCGACAAATGATTCTTCGTTCTTCCTTGTAACTCCCGAGCAAGATGGTCCAAGATGTCACCTTATCGCTCCATAGGCAAAGACAAAATCCACGTGGAGCTAGCAAGGCTCGGATTTGTCATAATCATGATTATACCTCAAGTACTACGACCCGCTTCCCCTGGACAAACTCCGTCCCTCGATTTGCGGGATTAGGGCGATGGGGTAGGAAGAGTGGAATAGCGGCCGAGCTGCCGGTTCCATCCCCGACGTATCCATTCCGATTGTGAGCTCGACACACCAAGTTGACTCAGCGAAGAAATTAAGTACACGTTCGAGGTAGTCAACCAGCAATGAGTATATTGATTGGGAAGTAGTTCATAAAAAGTTTTCGAAAATTTGCGTAAAGTAATTATGGCGTTGGTGGAGTTATTTGGATGAAGATGATTATCGGGAGGATAAGCAATCTTCGATATCTTGAAAGATTAGGTGGAACATAAGTCCGTTATAGATTCGAAATCGCAACACGAGGAAGTCGCCCGCGATTGGGTTTTAATCGGTCAAGACGATCCGATAAGTCAAGTAGTTTTTGAGAAAATAAAATATTTTAATTAATAACTAAAGTCAGAGGGTCCAGGGCTGTTTTAGTAAATGAAAAATAATTTAAGTTAGGTCCTTGATAAAAAGAAAAATTTACAATTAGCCCCGTTTTGTAAAAACCAATACTTTTGGGGTTAAAAATTGAATAAATAAATATCCCGACCTTGAAAAATTATGAGGTCAGTTCCTAAAATCTCTAAATTGTTCAGAGATTCAGGTTTTAAAGTTTTGAGGTCGAGTTTTTATAAAATTCTCACATTGGCCCCAAATTTGTTAAAATTGTCATTTCGGGCCTTAAGTTTAAAATAATCGGAACTCACAAACCGGGAGGGCTTTTAATGTGATTCCAGTTGGAAAATGTCACTAAGGTTAGTGGGATATTGGAACAAAAACAGTTTTAAAACGCCATAAGTATGGGTCCCTTAACTTTTGAAAATCTCATTTTTGTCCCATTTTGAAATAATTGCCTTTAAGGCTTTTAGGGGTCCAATTGTTATGAAATTTGAACCTTGGGTCCAAAATATAATTATGTTATAGTTAAATTAGTATTTCCAGGTGCATGGGCTGCATAAGTCCTGGAAATTTCATTTGGGTCCTCAAGTTTAATCTTTTACACTTTAGTCCTTCAACTTTTATAAAATTACTTTCCAAGCTCTAAACACTTGGATTTTTGGAATACACTTAAAATATGTTATTTCCAGTCCCTTAAGAGTTAAAATTTCAAATTTCAAAATTAGGGTCTGGTACAGTTTCGAAATTTGCAAAATAGCCCTTAAACTTCTCAAATTTTACAATCTAGTCCTTGGGCTTTTAAGGGTTGATTTTATTTATCTAAAAACTCTTAAAACTTTATTAAAATGTCAAAACATAATTTTTGAACTTGAGTTCAGTCCCAAAATCGAAAATTACAGAGGGGTCCCTTAAGTTTTATTTTCTTGCAATTAAGTCCACCAACTTTCCATTTTTACATTTTAAGTTCAAAAGTTGAAATTTAATCAATTATGCTCGACTTGTCCAGGTTATAAATCATTCAAAACATAGATTACAAGAGTCATAATTATACATATCCATTTCAAGCAAGCATTCATCAAGTACAACAATAAAGTGTACATGTATGTCCTATTTTTCGATAAATCGCATTTTTGAGCAACACTTGAGAATTTTTCCACTAGATATAAGAAAATAGCATGCAATACATAATATATATCTCAAGTGCTCAATAACAAAATACTACATGCATATTTTCAATTTAAAACACCTAGAAGTTGAAAGGATTTTTCCACCCACCTCGTAGTAGTTTCTCGGGTTGATCTAAAATGTGGTCTTCTTCCTTGAATCAACTTCTTGACTCAAACTCTTGAAGATCAGCCCCTAAATGGTATCCAAACCATATTTTGGTGTTAAAATTAAAGTCTCAAGTCTAAAGAAAATATACTAGTACCAAATGGTTACTACTCACCTTAATATCTTCAAGTAGTCTCAAAAATGGAAATTTTCCTTCAAGCCTCTAACCTCCACTTGAGATGGTGTAGGTCAGCCCCTAAACTCCAAAAATTTATATTCTTGAGTCAAAAATTAATTCTTCATGTTGTCAAGAGAAAAATACTAAAACCATAATTTTCTCACCTTAATAATATGTAATCTTGAATTTCCTCTTCAAGCTTGTAGTCAAATCTAGGTCTCTAATTCTTCAAGAATTTTCTCTAGGAGTACCTCAACAAGAAGGATTCAACATTATTAGATGGTGAAGGTATAAGGTTGAGGATTGGAGAAGAAAAATAGAGTTGGGAGAAATGAAGATATTCTTACCTTATGCTTGAAGAATTTGATCCTTTAGAGAGGAAAATGGAAGCAAGTCTTGTGTTTTTATGATAATTATGAAATGAATAATATTGGTAGATAAAGAAAAAAAATAACAAAATGATTGATTCCCCTAAGACAAGGAGCCAAAAGTTGGAGGAATAATAATCATGGTGTTGTATTTTTATTTATTAGAATTTGGTGGAAAGAAAAGTTTGTCTCTCCTTTAGGCATGTGACCAAAAATTGGAGAATAATAATATATATGTATATATATATATATATATATATAATTGTAGGTCTTGAAAAGAATATGAAACAACCTCCCCATTTATGGTAATTTTCGAAATTTTTTAAAAATATAAAAAAATATTTTATTTTTTTTTAAAAAAAAATTGATTGGGAAATTGGTTGGGATGAATTATAGAATAAGATGAAATATTAGGATAAGGATTGGAATGTACTCCTAAATTGTTGGAGGTCTAATATTCCTAAAGTAGTAGTCATTCGATCAAGTATTAATACTAGAGGAAGAATATAAAATCGTTAGGCTTGAAAACGAGAAAGGCGTAATTGATGTTGAAAGAAATAAATAAAAGTCGGGTCGCGGTTCATTAATAATGTGTTTGTGATACATAGCCGAATAAATAATCACTACAACACCGTATCTCACGTTGTCAAAATTCGGGGCCTCACAGAAAATGTACTAAAAATCTCATTTCTTACCTTCTAGTCCAAATTTCTTCACAATTTCTTGAGGTCTAGTCAAGATGGTTCCAAGTCTCTATTATCTTCAAGTTGTGTTCTGAGTGTACCTCAAACCAAAAATCAATCTTAGGTTAAGAAGTGAAGAGGATGAGCTAGAAATATCAAAATGGATTGAAGAAGAAAATTCCTTACATTGTAGTAGTGATAGTTTCGAAAATAAAGAAGTAAGAAGAGTTCTTGTGTTTTTGTTCAGTGTTTGAAGAAAGAAGAAAGTATTTGAGGATATGAAGAAATTATTCTTGAAGATATGAAGAAAGTGTGTTTGAAAATATGAAGAAGTGTTTGAAGATATGAGGGAGGTGTGTTTGAAGATATGAAGAAATGTTTGAAGATATGAAGATTGTTTGAAGATTTGAAGAATGTGTATTTTGAAGATATGAAGATTGTTTGAAGATTTAAAGAATGTGTGTTTTGAAGATATGAAGATTGTTTGAAGATTTGAAGAATGTGTGTTTGAAGATATGAAGATTGTTTGAAGATATGAAGAAGGTTTGAAGATATGAAGAAATTTGTAGAGAGAAGTAGGAGAATGTTTAGAGAGAAGGGAGAGAATTTGTTTTTTCTTGGGAGATTAATGATAGTTAATGGGAATAATTAGGGGTTTAGGGTAAAAAAATTTAACTAGCTTTCTTTATTAGGGACATGAAGCCAAAAGCTAGGTTTTAGAGGGAAATTTAAAATTTATTTGCTTAACTAAGGGGTTAGTGGGATTTGTAGGAAGATTTTTAGTTGTAGGCTTGGAAGACATAAAATAAAATAGAAATGAAATTATCAAAATTTTATTTACTTTTTTGTCCAATAATAATTTAGTTGGGAGATACAAAATGATAAAATAGTGATAGAAGAAAAAGTTGAGTTATTTTCCCCATTTAAAGTGGTAATTTCAAAAATTAGGGAAAAAATATTTGGTTTCTTTTCTTTATAAAATTGAGGGAAAAAAATAAAATGTATAAATATCCATAATTAAATATTTAGAAATTTAAAATAAAGATGTTAAATAAGAAATGTGTAATCGAAAAATAAATTGGAAGTTGGTTGGGATGAAATATAGAATAAGATGAAATATTTGGATAAGGATCAAAATGTACTCCTAAATTTTCGAGGGTCTAATATTTCTAAAGTCGTAGTCATTCGATCAAGCATTAATACTAGAGGAGAATATAAAATTGCTAAGCTCCAAAAGTGCGAAATGCGTAATTGATGTTGGAAGAAATAAATAAAAGTAGAGTCGCGTTTCATTAATAATAGGTTTGTGATACATAGCCGAATAAATAATCACTACATAACACCGTATCTCACGTTGTTAAAATTCGGGGTCTCACAGTCTTTCTTGTAACTATACTAAGATATACTTTCGGTTTGTAATAACTATATGAATATTCTGCTATTTTGGTAATTATAGCTTATTGTAGCTTCGTAAGTTTGGGCGTGACATATTGACTTCCTTATTATTTGGTTTGATCCATTAGGCTCAAAAAGTTGAGCTAATCCGGTTAACCTGGCCATTTTATGTGTTTTTTATAGAAGGTCGGGCCGATCTTAAAAATAGTGGCTAGACAGAATTTTGGCCGACCCAAATCCAATTATTTTGCTTTGGCCAGCAGATCAGTCTCGATTGGCCCATTTGACAGCTCTACTTATTATTATGATAGCCCGTACATATCGCACGTGTGCCTCATCAAGTTATAAATATATAGGCATTCATATCCCAATTTTATGCTCAAAACCTTACCACTTATAGACTAATCAAATGTTGCGATAATCAAATTATGGAAAAATAATGATATCCTAAGGTCATACTTTTAACTTATTCAAAATAATTTACCCAAATTATGAAAATCAGATTTACTGGGGAAAATTCATAATGTTTTAAATAAGAAGTATAATTTTGGTGTAGAAAATACACATGTTTTCTACATAATAAATTATTATTTCTTATCAAGTAATATTTTAATATTATTTCAGTAATGTTTAGGTTTAAAATTTAAAACACGCATGTTTCCAAACACAAAATAAATTATTTTTGGCTTTCATTTGGTTTGCTATTAATTATATTTTAAATTATTGGAAAAATACATTTACTTCTGAATTACAAAAAAATTGCTATTTGATTTCTTAAATT
This sequence comes from Rehmannia glutinosa, assembly GCA_016081115.2. Taxonomy (NCBI): domain Eukaryota; kingdom Viridiplantae; phylum Streptophyta; class Magnoliopsida; order Lamiales; family Orobanchaceae; genus Rehmannia; species Rehmannia glutinosa. The sequence continues at coordinate 187,952 of JABTTQ020002830.1, forward strand.
AATATTGGATTTTTTTATTATATTTATTTTTGTAATTTATACATCTGAAAATTTACCTCATGCACTTTAAACAAACACAAAATAAATTCTATAAAGTGGATGGTAATGTGGATGTGATTTAGTTTGTTATTAATTATTTTGTTAAATGTTGAGAACAACATTTAATATGAAATATAGAAAAATAAATCACAATTTAACGACCAAATTTATGGGTTAGAATAAAATAAACAATTAAACTATACAAATTTGACCAAATTTTTAGAAATCGAATTAATGGGTTGAAAATAGGAAATTTTGGATTTGTTATTAATATTTTTACAAAATATAGATGCAATATTTATGGTAAAACATGGATAGAATTATACTTGATCCACAACTTTAAAAAATCAGCATTAAATATTGAATTTATACACTAAATTTTATCAAATTTGAATAATTAATCTAAATATATGCCTTAAATAGATTTTACTATTATTGTTTCTCAACTGGCTCCATCAATGTGATCTCTTATCTCATCTATTATATATTTTAATTTTGTTAATGACTTTTTTTTAATATTTAATTTTTTTTAATTATTTCATGATCAAAGAAATTATGCTACTAGCTTTAAAACTAACTATATCTTTTATAACTTCCATCAAATTCCACAAGCATATATTAAAATCAACACAATTCCATAGAAAATTCCACTATAATATGTTGGAACCCATAATGGAATCCATGGAATCGTCTAAAAATGTATGAAATTCCATTAATTAAAAATTCATTCAGATTCAATTCCATTTCGGGACACCCTCCCTATTAATATCTAAAGAATACAACTGAATAAGGTAAATAAATTTGTTGGTCAATGCAGTCTTCTCTTTTATTTGAATTCATAGTCGAATGAAATAATATTCAAGCTACTGACGATATGGCAAAATATATAGGGTAAATCTCACTTTACCCCATGTACTCTCATTGAGTATCACTATGCCCTTTTGTATATTCAATTATATCACTTTATCCCCTTATAATATCAATTTACATCACTTTACCCATCTATACAATTAAAATATTATTTAATTCTCCAATTTTTTTATTAAATGACCTAATTATCCCTACTATTATTTTAATTTAGCACTGGCATAGATACATATAATTATTTTTTGGAAAACTTATTTGCTATTAAAATTAATATTGTACCTATTAACTAAATATATTGCAATTTATTTTTTATAAACTAATACATTCATACATTTTTAATATTAAATCAAAACAATTTGTATTATATTGTAAACTAAGATCTCAAAATTTTATATTTGGTAGAATCCTTTTAGAATTTTATTGGCAATTAAGATCTCAAAATTTTACCCTTTTCTATTTTGGAATGTTGTAAACAATATACTTCGGTTACTTATTAGATGAACCATATTTTCTCGCATCCCTGAATATTGAGAGTGCAAACATGAAACCTAAAACGAAAATCTCCAAAACCGCCAATGATTCATCAACACCAAATGTTGTTTCAATTGATGATCTCTTAATAGAGATTTTTCTATGTCTCCCCTTAAAATCATTTATTCGCTTCAAATTAGTTTCGAACAGGGTATTTCATCTCTTATTCCACCGCACAGATGATTTCACGTGTATAAAAGTTATCATATTAATTTTGAAGCATAAATCAAGCCTAAATTGTGGGTTTTAATATGGTAACTTCTATACATGTGACAATCATTCGTGTGGTGGAATAGGAGATGAAACAGCGTTCAGGAATAGAAGATCTCATCCGGTAAACTTATGGGTACGCACCATACATTACGTGCAGAAGTTGGCAACAATTCCTCTAATATAATGTTTGCAGATCCATGTTATGGAGATGAGACATTATTAACACTGGAATATATTGGAGAGTGTGTATTGGAAACACTATTATTGTACATGTTATTTTCATATATAAATGGATATATACATCCTGATTAAAAACTTTCAGTGTATTATTAACAAGGGGTAGATGGGATAAAAAACCCGCTGAGAATTGTTTTCCCTCATGCATGGTTTCGGAAATTTGACACAGCCAATCGAGTAGCCAATGTTGTTAAAACCGACCGGGCCGACTGGTTCGACCGGCTTATGTGAAGCCCCAATTTTTATTCGATCATATACTTGTTTCGTATCGTCTTTGTATTATTTTGACTATTTTACCGCGTCGCTTTGACGGGTAGATATTAATGATAAATATATTTTACATTTAATTCTTTTAATTTCTATTTGTGATCATAATCATTTATTAATTTTAATTCGCATTTATGATCACTTGGTTGATCATCATTATTATTATTGGTGTATTTATTAGTCACCTTAGAATTTAAGAGACTATTTATTTTAGGGATTTATAATTTATAGAATTAAGAATTCGATTTAGATTAAGTGATCATGAGACTTATAAGTGATGAAGGAAATCACTAATTATTTTGGAGATTGATATTTATTCATCTATTATCATCAATTTTGGGACAAAAAAATATGTGGAATTACCAAAATACCCTTAGGGGGACGGCATTGGTGTATTTTTTGGTGTAGAAATATCCTCAACTCTTGTACATGTACACCTTGTGTATTCATCTTGTGTATTTTTACACCATTAATTCAAACCTACATCTTAAATTAATCCCACCATTTCAATCATCCAATTGGTCAAACAAGACCAATTTAAAAATTCCCCCCTAAGATTAGCATTTTGGCTAATTGTCCCTAATAAAGTTGCCTAAATATTACTTTCTTCCCTAATTCCCTCAATTATTACTCTAACTTATCATTTAATCAAAACAAAACAAAACAAAATTTTTATTCTTCCATTTCATTTCACCAACACCAAATTTCTTCAAAGTCTTGTAATTCCTCTTACCTCTCTATAAAAATCCTCCTACATCTCTCTACCTATTCTTCATCTTCTTCACTAACACTTAACCAAAACTTCAAGAATTCATCTCCCATTTTCTTCAAAAATTCGAACCATATACACTACACAAGGTAAAAAAAATTCTTCTTTAATCTATTCTTATACCTTCTAGCTCACCTCTTTCACCTTCTAATTTAAGTTTGATTTTTGAATTTGAGGTATACCTAGAAGACCTTTGAAGAAGTTAAGAGAATAGTCATCTTGAAGAAAAATTGTGAAGAAGTTGGACTATAAGGCAAGAAATGGAATTTTTAGTACACTTTCTTCTTCTCTTCTATTTTCCAAGATTTTGATACTCCATTTTCATTTTTGGAGTTTTAGGGGCTGACCTTGGTGGTTGACATTAAGGGTGACCAAAACCTTATATTTCGAAGCCATTACTAGTCACATTTTACTCACTACACAAGGTAAGTGTAGTATATTCAATTTTCTCACCATCTTCTTCTTTTCCCTAAAATTTTAACCACATTCTTATAACTCCTATATTTTTTTGATATTCCTTGACTTAGGGGCTGACCTAAGTCACTCCTTCATCGAGAGAGATTTATCCCATTTTCACCAACAAACCGATCTTTAAGGTGGGTGGAAAAATCCTTTCAACTTCTAGGTGTTTTAAATTGAAAATATGCATGTAGTATTTTGTTATTGAGCACTTGAGGTATATATTGTGTATTGCATGCTATTTTCTTGTATCAAGTTGGAAAAATTCTCAAGTGTTGCTCAAAAATGCGATTTATCGAAAAATATGGCATACATGCACACTTTATTGTTATACTTGATGAAATTTTGTATGAGAAGGATATGTATGTGTATGACTCTTGAAATCTATGTTTTGAATAATTTATAACCTGGACAAGTCGAGCATAATTGATTAAATTTCAACTTTTGGACTTAAAATGCAAAAATGGAAAGTTGGTGGACTTAATTGCAAGAAAATAAAACTTAAGGGACTCATCTATAATTTTTGATTTTTGGGACTGAACTCAGGTTCAAAAATTATGTTTTGACATTTTAGTAAAGTTTTAAGAGTTTTTAGATAAATAAAATCAACCCTTAAAAGCCCAAGGACTAGATTGTAAAATTTGAGAAGTTTAAGGGCTATTTTGTAATTTTCGAAACTGTACCAGACCCTAATTTTAAAATTTGATATTTTAACTCTTAAGGGACTGAAAATAACATATTTTAAGTGTATTCCAAAAATCCAAGTGTTTAGAGCTTCTAAAGTAATTTTATAAAAATTGAGGGAGCAAATTGTAAAAGATTAAACTTGAGTACCAAAATACAATTTCCAGGACTTATGCAGTCCATGCACCTGGAAATACTAATTTAAATATAACATAATTATATCTTGGACCTAAGGTTCAAATTTCATAACAATTGGACCCCTAAAAGCCTTAAAGGCAATTATTTCAAATTGGGACAAAAATAAAATTTTCAAAAGTTAAAGGACCTAAACTTATTTCTTTTTAAAACTGCTTTTGTCCCAATATCCCACTAACCATAGTGATATTTTCCAACTAGAATCACATTAAAAGCCCTTTCGGTTTGTGAGTTCCAATTATTTTAAACTTAGAGCCCGAAATGGCAATTTTAACAAATTTGGGGCCAATATGAGAATTTTATAAAACAAAACTCGACCTCAAAACTTCAAAAACCTGAATCTTTGAACAATTTGGAGAATTTAGGAACTGACCTCATAATTATTCAAGGTCGGGATATTTATTTATTCAATTTTTAACCCCAAAGGTATTGGTTTTTACAAAATGGGGCTAAATTGTAAATTTTCTTTTTATCAAGGACCTAACTCAAATTATTTTCCTTTTACTAAAACAGCCCTGGACCCTCTGACTTCAATTCTTAATTAAAATATTTTATTTTCTCAAAAACTCCTTGACTTATCGGACCGCATTGATCGAATAATACCCGATCGCGGGGCGACTTCCTCGCCTTGCGATTTTGAATCTATAACGGGGCTTATGTTCCACTTAATCTTTCAAGATATCGAAGATTGCTTATCCTCCCGACAATCATCTTCATCCAATAACCCCACCAATGCCATAATTGCTACTCGCGAATTTTCGAAAACTTTCCTAAACTGCGTCCCTGAATCAATAATACTCGACTGTCTCGTTGACTACCTGAACTTGTATTTACTTTCCTGCTTGAGTCAACTTGGTGTGTCGAGCTCACAATCGGAATGGATACGTCGGGGATGGAACCGGGCAGCTCGACTGCTATTCCACTCTTCTGGCTCCATCGTCCTAATCCCGCAACTGAGGGATGGAGTTTGTCCAAGGGAAGCGGGTCGTAATACTTGAGGTATAATCATGATTACGACAGATCCGAGCCTTGCTAGCTCCACTGTGGATTTTGTCTTTGCCTACGGAGTGATAAGGTGACAGGTCTTGGACCATCTTACTCGGGGAGTTACAAGGAAGAACGAAGGAATCGCTGTCTAATACACACGATTCCGGAGTTAATCAGACCCGTTTTGTTGGCGCTACAAATCCGTATGCAATCGCTACTTGTATTGCATAAGTTGGCGCTACAAATCCGTACGCAACCGCTACTTGCCTTGCATAGGATTGGCATTACAAATCCGTACGCAATCCTCCTGACTTCTTGAACCATAGTGCATGCGTGACCACGAACTGTTTTCTTAAACTGTATAAGTATATTACATAAATATATTTTTCACGACGCTTGTGGACTGCGTGTGAATTCATGCATCATCTCTCACGCGTTTTCATACAACTAAATTTCTCGCATTAACTATATATATCGCCACACTTACACACGATCACCCCATCTACGGAGATTTTTGTCTCACCCCCTCCTGTTTTCTAACCTTAGAATATGACTTTGTCGAAGAAGCTTAACCTGCCTTGGATTGAACTCTCGAGCTCCGCCCATTGAACTCATTTCCTATCGTTATCTATGTTGCTGGACTATTTTCTTTTATTTTTCTGATGTTGGACTCTTTTATTTCCTTTGAAATTCTGGACTGTAATTGAAAGGCGTAGGACCAATTTGACACTTAAGTTGTGATATGATGTGTACTTTATTCCTAGGTCTGGACTGTAAGCTATTAAGTTGTTGGGATGTAATTGTAATCTTGTTGTACTTGTAGTTTTTCCGCTGCTTTAGACTTTGTTTCACTTGGGATTGTTGCATCGTTTTCTAGAATATTGGGTTTATTTCTGTTTAAGTGATTGATCGCCGTCGCGTCGTGTTTGGGGTGTGACCGTTATGGTATCAGAGCTCGGCTAGTAAGATGGAAACTTACACCGGTGACCCAGTTGGACCCTGATTTGTGTTGGGTAGTCTGCATGACGAATTGACCGATTAAGTGTGAAATCGATTTCAATAATGGCATAGAACCGTATTATTGATGTTTATGTTAAGTCAGAATTTATACTTGGAGAATCCGTAGTCATACTTGATTTGACTTAGTTGACTCTTGACTGACTTTCCTTAGTCATTCTTTCTTGTTCTTCCTTATCTTCCCTTACATTCGTCTAATCCACCTTAGTTTTGTTTGACTAGGATAGGTTCCTCTGCCTTGGATTGGGTATCACTACTAGGTGACCTAAGTTGAATCTTGGATGAATATTTGAACTATTTTGGGCTGTTATAGTGTTAAGATATCCAGATATTCCTCTATTTGGACGTTAGGTGATTTAGAAAATATGTGATTTAGAGATTATAATGCCTGATATGGGAAGACTCGAAGAAAATGAGGATATCTCTTGAGAAGTATATGATTTGGATGTGATATATTATGGGATCTAGACACCTAATGATATTACTTTGGGAAAATGATAGTAGGGGAATCACTAAGTATATTGATCAATGATAATACCCTTGTGTTATTCATTCTCAAGTACCTACACAAGCTTAAGTAAGGGAATTTGACTTGTGGTTTAGGTATCACGGATAAGATACATTAAGGATGTGACTATTATACGATCTCGACTAGATGTTACCACTAAATATCCCCTCCCGAGGATACACGAACTATTTGATCAACTTCAAGGAGCGACGGCGTACTCGAAGCTTGATTTACAACAAGGATATTATCAACTGAAGATCCGTGAAGAAGACGTTTTCAAAACGGCATTTCAGACCAGATATAGACACTACGAGTTTGTAGTGATGCCTTTCGATCGACAAACGCATCAAAGCCAACGTTACGGATCCGATGCATCGAGTTTTTCAACCTTATTTGGATCAATTCGTAGTGATATTTACTGATGACATACTCGTATACTCTAAGTCTAGAGAAGAGCATGAACGCGTCATCGAAAATTGTTTTGGAGACACTACGGGAGCACAAGTTGTATGCCAAATTCGACAAGTGCGAATTCTCGGCTTAGTGAAGTCGCATTCTTGGGACACATAGTATCCGACTTTGGGATCGCCGTAGATCCTTGAAGGTCTTGCCGGTGGTTGAATGGAAACAACCGAGTGCAGAGCGGAGATCGAAGTTTCTTAGATCATTTGGATATTATCGATGATTTATCCGAATTTCTCCAAGATAATAGGACCACTCACTCGACTAACCGAGGAAGCAAGTCAAGTTTGAGTGGAATGACAAGTGTGAGACTAGTTTCCATGAGTGAAGAAACGACTTACTATAGCTCGATCTAGCCCTTCCAAAGGGAAAGAAAACTTTGTCGTCTACGAGTGATGCATCAAAGGAGGGACTAAGAGCAAAGTGCTCATGCGGGAAGGAAATGTCATTGCTTATGCATCACGAAAACTCAAGCCGTATGAGGCTAATTACCCCGCATGACTTGGAATTGGCGGCGATAGTGTTCGCGTTAGAGAAATGGAGACACTATCTATCTATACGGAGCAACATTCACGGTTTACACGGATCATAAGAGCACTAAAGTATCTATTCTCTCAGAAGGATCTCAATTTGAGGCAACGGAGATGGATGGAGTTAATAGAAGACTATCACTTTGATATTCAATACCATCCCGAGAAGGCTAACGTAGTAGCTGACGCCTTTTAAAAAGGCGAGTTTAGCGCACTAATGATTCGAGAGTGGAAATCATTAGAAGAGTTGAGCACTTGGAATCCGACAAGGACCAATACTCACATTTCATGTGCTAACATATCTGTTAAACCCGACCTACTGAACGAGATCAAAGCAGCACAAGAGACAGATGTGCAACTTCAAAGACTGAAAGAAAAGATACTTAAAGGAGAAGGATCAGAATTCTCGGTACATGAAAATGGGATCATCAGATTTCGGAATCGAGTTTGTGTACCGAGTGATGAGCAAATTAGGAGCAAAATTCTAGCAGAAGCACACCGTTCGAAATACACTATACACCCTGGAGGAAATAAGATGTATAAGGACTTGAAACGACATTTCGGTGGGTGAACATGAAGAACCAAGTAGCAGAGTTCGTTGCGAGATGTTTGACTTGTCAACGAATAAAAGCAGAACACCAACGACCATCTGGTTTATTACAACCTTTGAGAATTCCCGAGTGGAAATGGGAACATATAACGATGGAATTCGTGACAGATCTACCGAGGACCAGACGAGGCGATGATGCTATATTGGTAGTTGTAGACCGATTCACGAAATCTGCACACTTCTTACCCATGAAGAAAACCGACAGCTTGCAGAAACTTGCGCAAATTTACATCCAGAGATCATTTGACTACATGGAGTGCCGATCGACATAGTGTCGGACGAGAGACCCGAGGTTTGTCTCAGTTCTCGAAATGCTTACATGAGGAATTGGGTACCTCGCTAAGTTTCAAAGACAAAGAAAGACATCCCAAACCGATGGCGGTCACGAGTGAACAATTCAAACCCTGGAAGACATGTTGCGAGCCTGCACATTAGATTTCCAAGGAATTTGGGATTCACACTTACCATTGGCCGAGTTCGCTTATAATAACAGTTATCAGGCCACAATTGGGATGGCACCCTACGAAGCCTTGTATGGACGAAAGTGTATATCCTCTCTACACTGGAGATTGATGACCAATGGACTCCGAAGGAGAAACGGAAGTACCCTCGATTCCAAAGGTCGACTTAGTTCAGAAAGCCATGGAGAAGGTCAAGTTGATCAAGGAACGGATCCGTACAGCTCAGAGCCGCCAAAAGAGTTACGCAGACAAGAGGAGAAAGAACTTGGAATTTGAAGCCGGAGATGAAGTATTTCTCAGACTCTTGCCACGAAAAGGATTGATCAATCCAAAGAAAGGAGGTAAATTAATTCTGAGATATATTGGACCTTACAAGATTTTGCAGAGAATCGGAAAGTTGGCCTACCGACTAGAGTTACCGGCACAGTATGTGGGAATGCACGATGTATTCCATGTATCGAGATTGAAAAAGTATCAACCAGATCCTGAGCACATCATCACTCGTGATGCTCCTTCTCTAATGGAGAATTTATCTTACACCGAGGAACCAATCAGAATCATTGACCAACGAGATCGTCGGTTGCGAATGAAGAGAGATTCCAATGGTTAAAGTTGTATGGCAGAACCACAACCGAGACAAAGACGCAACATGGGAGATGGAAGAAGACATGAGGAATCAATATCCAGAGCTATTCTAAAGAGAATTTGGGGACCAAATTCTTTTAAGGAGGGGAGAATGTGAAGCCCCGATCTTTATTCGATCATGTACTTGTTTCGTATCGTCTTTATATTATTTTGACTATTTTACTGCGTCGCTTTGACGGGTAGATATTAATGATAAATATATTTTGCATTTAATTCTTTTAATTTCTATTTGTGATTATAATCATTTATTAATTTTAATTCACATTCATTGATCACTTGGTTGATCATCATTATTATTATTGGTGTATTTATTAGTCACCTTATAATTTAAGAGACTATTTATTTTAGGGATTTATAATTTATAGAATTAAGAATTCGATTTAGATTAAGTGATCATGAAACTTATAAGTGATTAAGGAAATCACTAATTATTTTTGAGATTGATATTTATTCATCTATTATCATCAATTTTGGTACAAAAAAAAATATGTGGAATTACCAAAATACCCTTAGGTGGACGGCATTGGTGTATTTTTTGGTGTAGAAATATCTCCCAACTCTTGTTCATGTACACCTTGTGTATTTATCTTGTGTATTTTTACACCATTAATTCAAACCTACATCTTAAATTAATCCCACCATTTCAATCATCCAATTGGTCAAACAAGACCAATTTAAAAATTCCCCCCCTAAGATTAGCATTTTGGCTAATTGTCCCTAATAAAGTTGCCTAAATATTACTTTCTTCCCTACTTCCCTCAATTATTACTCTAACTTATCATTTAATCAAAACAAAACAAAATTTTTATTTTTCCATTTCATTTCACCAACACCAAATTTCTTCTAAGTCTTGTAATTCCTCTTACCTCTCTATAAAAATCCTCCTACATCTCTCTACCTATTCTTCATCTTCTTCACTAACACTTAACCAAAACTTCAAGAATTCATCTCCCTATTTCTTCAAAAATTCGAACCATATACACTACACAAGGTAAGAAATTTTCTTCTTCAATCTATTCTTATACCTTCTAGCTCACCTCTTTCACCTTCTAATTTAAGTTTGATTTTTGAATTTGAGGTATACCTAGAAGACCTTTGAATAAGTTAAGAGACTAGTCATCTTGAAGAAAAATTGTGAAAAAGTTGGACTATAAGGTAAGAAATGGAATTTTTAGTACACTTTCTTCTTCTCTTCTATTTTCCAAGATTTTGATACTCCATTTTCATTTTTGGAGTTTTAGGGGCTGACCTTGGTGGTTGACATTAAGGGTGACCAAAACCTTATATTTGGAAGCCATTACTAGTCACATTTTACTCACTACACAAGGTAAGTGTAGTATTTTCAATTTTCTCACCATCTTCTTCTTTTCCCTAAAATTTTAACCACATTCTTATAACTCCTATATTTTTTTGATATTCTTTGACTTAGGGGCTGACCTAAGTCACTCCTTCATCGAGAGAGATTTATCCCATTTTCACCAACAAACCGATCTTTAAGGTAGGTGGAAAAATTCTTTCAACTTCTAGGTGTTTTAAATTGAAAATATGCATGTAGTATTTTGTTATTGAGCACTTTAGGTATATATTATGTATTGCATGCTATTTTCTTGTATCAAGTTGGAAAAATTCTCAAGTGTTGCTCAAAAATGCGATTTATCGAAAAATAGGGCATACATTCACACTTTATTGTTATACTTGATGAAATTTTGTATGAGAAGGATATGTATGTGTATGACTCTTGAAATCTATGTTTTTAATGATTTATAACCTGGACAAGTCGAGCATAATTGATTCAATTTCAACTTTTGGACTTAAAATGCCAAAATGGAAAGTTGGTGGACTTAATTGCAAGAAAATAAAACTTAAGGGACCCCTCAGTAATTTTCGATTTTTTGGACTAAAATCAGGTTCAAAAATTATATTTTGACATTTTAATAAAGTTTTAAGAGTTTTTAGATAAATAAAATCAACCCTTAAAAGCCCAAGGACTAGATTGTAAAATTTGAGAAGTTTAAGGGCTATTTTGCAAATTTTGAAACTGTACCAGACCCTAATTTTAAAATTTTATATTTTAACTCTTAAGAGACTATAAATAACATATTTTAAGTGTATTCCAAAAATTCAAGTGTTTAGAGCTTGGAAAGTAATTTTATAAAAATTGAGGGACCAAATTGTAAAAGATTAAACTTGAGTACCGAAATACAATTTCCAGGACTTATGCAGTCCATGCACCTGGAAATACTAATTTAACTATAACATAATTATAACTTGGACCCAAGGTTCAAATTTCATAACAATTGGACCCCTAAAAGCCTTAAAGGCAATTATTTCAAATTGGGACAAAAATAAAATTTTCAAAAGTTAAAGGACCTAAACTTATTTTTTTTTAAAACTGCTTTTGTCCCAATATCCCACTAACCATAGTAATATTTTCCAACTGGAATCACATTAAAGGCCCTTTCGTTTGTGAGTTCCAATTATTTTAAACTTAGAGCCCGAAATGGGAATTTTAACAAATTTGGGCCAATATGATAATTTTATAAAAACTCGACCTCAAAACTTCAAAAAACTGAATCTCTGAACAATTTGGAGAATTTAGGAACTGACCTCATAATTATTCAAGGTCGGGATATTTATTTATTCAATTTTTAACCCCAAAGGTATTGGTTTTTACAAAATGGGGCTAAATTGTAAATTTTCTTTTTATCAAGGACCTGACTCAAATTATTTTACTTTTACTAAAATAGCCCTGGACCCTCTGACTTCAATTCTTAATTAAAATATTTTTTTCTCAAAAACCCCTTGACTTATCGGACCGCCTTGACCGATTAATACCCGATCGCGGGGCGACTTCCTCGTCTTGCGATTTTGAATCTATAACGGGACTTATGTTCCACTTAATCTTTCAAGATATCGAAGATTGCTTATCCTCCCAATAATCATCTTCATCCAAATAACTCCACCAACGCCATAATTGCTACTCGCGAATTTTCAAAAACTTTTCTGAACTACTTCCCTGAATCAATAATACTCGACTTCCTGGTTGACTACCTGAACTTGTATTTACTTTCCGCTGAGTCAACTTGGTGTGTCGAGCTCACGATCGGAATGGATCGTCGGGGATGGAACCGGCAAGCTGGCTGCTATTCCACTCTTAGGCCCCATTGTCCTAATCCCCAATCGAGGGACGAGTTTGTCCAAGGGAAGCGGGTCGTATTACTTGAGGTATAATCATGACTATGACAGATCCGAGCCTTGCTAGCTCCACTGTGGATTTTGTCTTTGCCTACGGAGCGATAAGGTGACAGGTCTTGGACCATCTTACTCGGGAGTTACAAGGAAGAACGAAGGAATCATTTGCCCCGATCCACACGATTTCTGGGAGTTAATCGGACCCGTTTGGTTGGCGCTACAAATCCGTGCACGCAACCGCTACTTGTATTGCATAGGTTGGCGCTACAAATCCGTACACAATCGCTACTTGCCTTGCATAGGATTGGCGTTACAAATCCGCACGCAATCTCATTGCTTTAACCATAGTGCATGCGTGACCACGAATCTGTTTTCTTAAATCGTATAAGTATATTACATAAATATATTTTTCACGACGCTTGTGGTGTGTGAATTCATGCATCATCTCTCACGCGTTTTCATACAACTAAATTTCTCGCATTAACTATATATATCGCCACACTTGGAGACGATCGCCCCATCCACCGAGATTTTGTCTCACCCCCTCCCTGTTTTCTAACCTTAGAAGATGACTTTGTCGAAGGTTTGAACCCTTGGATTGAACTCTCGAGCTCCGCCCGTTGAACTCATTTCATATCATTATCTATGTTGCTGGACTATTTTCTTTTATTTTTCTGATGTTGGACTCTTTTATTTCCTTTGAAATTCTGGACTGTAATTGAAAGGCGTAGGACCCATTTGACACTTAAGTTGTGATATGATGTGTACTTTATTCCTAGTTCTGGACTGTAAGCTATTAAGTTGTTTGGATGTAATTGTAATCTTGTTGTACTTGTAGTTTTTCCGCTGCTTTAGACCTTGTTTCACTTGGGATTGTTGCATCATTTTCTAGAATGTTGGGTTTATTTCTGTTTAAGTGATTGATCGCCGTCGCGTTGCGTTTGGGGCGTGACAGTTTAACCGGGAACTGGTGACATGCCAATTTACAAATTTTAATAAGAGTTAGATTTGATAAATTTTTTCTAAGATTTTACTGGTAAGTTGTTAAAATTTTACCAACTTTAATTATGGAAGAATATAAAAGGGTCGGATTTGGACTGGAGTTCTATCTTATATTATTTTGTACACTCGATTTTTACCACTCTGAAAGCTTCACTATAATTAATGTCGTTGCAAATAACTACATGGCACATTCCAAGGTTTGCTATATTTAAATTGAAGAGGTGCCTTTTCTTAAATTTAAGTACATAAAATCAAGTTTATTAATCAGAATATATTAATATTCTAAGAATTAGCATAGAACACAATAAGAAAACAATGAACTTCTAATAAAATAATTCCAACGAAATAGAAAACTGTTAAAATTTTAAAAATTCCAATGTTACATTACACTATTGGAAAATTCCAATAGAAATTCCAACAGCACAACAAACCGTTGGAAAATTCCAACAGTAATTCTAACAGTAATAAACCATTGGAATAATCCATTGGAATTTTAAAAATTCCAACAGAAATTCCATCGCTAAAGCATACTATTGGAAAATTCCAGTAAAAATTCCAACTGTAAACAAAACATTGGAATTTCCATTAAAGTTTTTAAAATTCCAACCGATATTCCAATACTACAACATATTGTTGGAAAATTCCATTGGAAATTCCAATAGGGTTGAAAAATTTCAATAGAGGTTAAAAGATTTTATAATATTATTAATACCCATAAAATATATCTTCTTTTCTGGAATCAATATATTGAAAGTACATAATTAAGCATGCTTGACTTAGGGACAAATTAATGATGGGTGACCTATTGAGAAGTTAAAAATATTAGATAATAAGATAAAATGATTAAATATTCCAATATACCATTAGAAATACCATTGGACTAAATTCCAATGGTATAATTCTGTTGGAACATAAGTTGGAATTTTTTCAAATGATTATATATTCCAATGGATATACCGTTGGACTAACTTCCATCAGTATAACTCCGTTGGAATTACTGTTGGGAAAACTATTGGAGTTTTTTCCAACGGTTAAATGTTCCAATTGATTAATATCGTTGGAAGTATCGTCGAAATATTTCTTTTCTTTGGAATTTTGCTATTCCAACGGTCATTTAACCAACGATATATATTTTCTGTTGGAATTTCCATTGGAATTGATAATTATAATGGAAATTGGTCAAATTTCAACGGATTTTCTCATTTGGAATTTCTTTGTTTTATGGGAAAATGACATAAATACCCCATTTTTCATACCCAATCCCTGCACAATGTTCATTTTCCGCTGATTTTGGACAAAAATAGCATTTTCCGCAGAATTTGGACAAAAATACACATTTTCCGCTGATTTTTTTGCGTTGGTTTCTTTTTGATTCTTTGTTGTTTCTTTGTTGTTCAAACATGTTTGTTGTTTCATTCTGGCCTGTTTCATTTATGTTTCTTATATGTTTCACTTAGCCAACTTTTCATTATATTCCACAGTTGCATGATGATAATCTCAGTTGTGGTATGCCACAATGGAGAATGGGGAGAAAATAGAGAGTATACCAACTTTGTTCTAGGGAGTTGGTGAATATTTCCGTTTACTTTAGCTTTGGGATAAAGATTTATGCTATCTGTAAACTTTTTGAGTCTCTAATCAAATAAGTATCTTCCCAGGAGATGGATGTACAATACAGATTGATTTAATTTTTCAGATAGACTAGTTTGTTATCATTTGTAACTCTGCTTATACTTTGCTCAATTCTGCTTATGGTCACTACATCTCACTACTTTCTTTAATTTCATCAACATGTTGAGTTTATTCACGTGAAAACTAAATAAACCCATGTAATCAGTTTTTGCTTTCATCAGTTACTCATCATTGGGTTGACAATTACTCCCTCAGATTCTAGGATATAAGATATATTTTTGTTAATTAAAAATATGTTTCTAATAGTGTTTCTTTTTAATAATATTTTTCAAAAGTTATAAAATAAGTTAATTAATGGAATTAATGGTTCTAGGACTGAGTCTAAGATTGGATTGAGTTTAAATACGAGTTCTTAAAAGTTTTAACATTTACGAGTTTCGAATGCATACAAGCTCACTCCAAAACACACGACTCATTAGACTGTGCTAATTTACTAGAAACCTTTATCACATGATCCCCTGTTTTACAATTGTTTCTTACATGTTTCATTTATGTTTCTTACATGTTTCAACTGATTACACCATCATTAAGAGTTACATATCAATAATTCTCTAAAATCATTGGGAAGTGGAGGTAGAAACTCAATTTCGTTGTCATCGTCATCACTATTTTGCAGCTTCAACTTAGCATGATTGTGAAACAGATAACTGAGCCTTGCTTGTTCATTCTCTATCTCGAACGCTTCGACGTCCATAGCCTTCCCAACAATAAAATGCGTGGCATAACAAGCAACAAAAAATCCCACATTCACTACAAAAAAGTAAAAAAAGATACACAGTCAGATAGATAACGCAACAAATCAAAAACAATAAAAAAAAACAAAAGAAACATAAAAGAAATAACTTCGAAACAACATCGAAACAAACGAGAAACTTCAAATCACAAAATAATAAAAGAACACAGAAAAATCATTCATCAACAACAGCTTGAGAGTGCTATTTTTATAATCTTTTTCTCTAAAGATGACATTTTTCCAATTTTGTCTTGTGTTAATAATCGCAAATTACTATGGCTAGTGAATGACACGGTGCACAACTTGAGAGTGGTCATAATTTCTTGAAAAGAGAATAATTCCCCTTTTCTCCACAGACTCTCAAATTTCAAAACATATTAACAAGTACACACTCGGTAAGCAGGACATTGGACTGCTTAAACAAGTGAGCAAAATATAATCCAAAAGTAGGGTTGTGCTCGGAGAATGAGAATTATCCGCGAATCGCATTGATTCACCGTGTTCGGGGAATTTGTTTTGGTAAAAATGGCTTTGATAACAAACATATGCCTTTGGAAGTTATCTAGCGATTCATGCTTCCCACTTTGTAAAAGTAAATTGCACTTGATAGGTAGACAATGACAAATGCCCAAATTGAGCAACAGATCAAATTCACAGTACCTATTTATCGTTAAGAAATGAATTAATTTTTTTTTGTTTTGGGGGGGTGGTGGGGGGTATGCTAAAAGGAAAAAAGATGATGAAAAAACCTTAAAAAAAAATCAATAACAAACTAAAATTACACAGAATTGCAGCAATACCACGAAAAAAATGACATAATCGAATCAAATTAGAAAAAAACCACATTCGATGTTCAAGCTTTACTCGTACACACATATAAAACACACAGTACACCCATAGATTAAGGCAGCTAAAAAAAATTCATACCTTAAGAAATTGTGGATTGTGTCCCAGATGGCTTTCCCATATTTCAAGCCATTGGAATAGAGACTCGATATATCACAGGAGGACGATGATGACAGAGGAGGAGAGTTTCATTTGGGGTGAAAGTTGAGGAGCGGCTGATGGATTTGAAACCAAAAGTAGGGTATTTTTGTCATGGGATTGAGTGGGTGGGGTATTTTTGTGATGAATGGGTATTTTTATCTTTTTTCTAAAAATCAGGGTATTTTGTGATATTTTCTCTTTGTTTTATTGTAGTGGAAATATATGGATAATATTTAAAAGGCCCAATTAATAGGCCATGGAACCCTATAGCTCTCTATTCTAACCCAAACCAATGGCCCTAAAATAAGCCCATTAAAACTCTGTCGTTTAGAGAGTCTATATTCAAATTTCTCTGATTTTACAAATTATAGGGTTTCTCCACATCAATTCAATCTCTGCAGAGAAAGCTCAAAAATGTAAACGTATTGCCACTTTTTTCTTTCTATTTTGTGTGCGTATAACATTGTATATTTGTATGTTTATACGAGCATGTATGAGTTTCGTACAAGTGTAAATTTGTAGATCTGATTTCTTTCTGTTTCGCTTACAAATTTCAGATATATTGCGTTTGGGATTTGAGGCTGCGTTGTTGATAAAGCTTGGCTTAAATTTGTAAACTCAACATGAAACTGAAGACTAAAATCTCCAAAACCGCCAGTGATTCATCGCTGGAAAAATCATTGGCCGAATATGTTGCTTCCATTGATGATCTATTAACTGAGATTTTTGTACGCCTTCCCATAAACTCACTTATTTGTTTCAAATTAGTCTCCAAGCATTGGAATTCTCTCATCTCTAATCTCGAAATCTATCATTTACGTAATCCCAGACCCAATGGCCTCATCTTTCAATGTCGCACCACTTTGACTTTTCATCCGCGTGCATTTACAAATTGGTATCCTGATGTTCTGTTTTTCAATAAATCGATCAGAAAACTGAAGTTCACCCAACACCTTTGTCCTCGGCCTCAGGAAATCACAATCTTTAACTCTTGCAATGGACTTCTAGTATGTCGCAGTCCGTGTTGGACATTCCATATCTATAATCCGACCACAAATAAATATTCAACACTTCCTGAATTAGATGGAGGTGATGGAGGCGGATCGATACGAGAAAGGGTACGTGGGATAATCTTGGCCTTTGATCCCTCCAAGTCTCCTCATTACAAAGTTGTTTGTGTTTTGGGATTGAGATATTTGATGAGTCAATATAAGTTTGAGGTTTACTCGTCTAAAACACGTTCTTGGATGAAATATGGCAAGCCTTTCAAGGCGGAAGTGAATTTCCAAAATGGGGTATATTGGAACGGAGCCATCCAGTGGATCGGCATTAATAAGACTCGAAAATCTTTTTATTTCAATCCTGATGATGATGACTGGATGCCTAAGGTAATGCCAACGCCGCCCCCCATGCAGGATAGGGTATCCATAGACAAGTATTACTTTGGGGAATCCTGTGATCACTTGCATTTCATTGATGGCTTTAGGACGTGGAACGAGATAATCAATGTATACGAGATGAGGAGGGATTATTCTGAATGGTTTGTCAAGTACACAATTGACCTTTCGTCCAATTCATATAATATTAATGGCCACTTATTTCCTATATGTACACTGATTCGGGGTAAGAAAGACGAAGACACTTTCTTGATTCTGCGGACCACGAGAGGAATCATACGATACAATCTTGCTTGCGGGACTTCTGAAATCATACATGAGTTTGGTGCTGCTGAACATCGTGCCAAATTTTGTGCTGAGTTTTCATTTCAATACATTGAGTGCCTATGTTCTGTTTAGTTTTGCTAATTACATGTTATTTATAATTAAGAAACAGCTTGCTGAATTTCCGTTGCAATACATTGAGAACAAATTGTTGTGGAATGAAAATAGCTTATTTGATATACAGAAGTTTTTCAAAGGTGGTAATATACCTAGTTTTAGTTCTTCAATGCAGCATGTATGATGTATTTAGCTTTCAAATCTCAGTTTTCTATTATTATTTACCAGATGATCAAACCCTTTGAACAGCAAGGGCGGCGATTGCCTGAATAATTCTGGAGATAGTTAATTTTATGCCTCGGAGTAGATCAAGAAAGCTACGCAGGCAGCTCATCAGCTCATGCTTTGTATGTTGTTCTTATTTTTTTTTGTAAAATTGCAAAATTAGTCGTGTAACTTCTGAAATTGCAATCTTAGTCACGTGTGCTTTGTTTTTTTTGCAATTTTGGTACATAAGTATTGGATCTGATCATGAGAGTTATTTCAATATTTCACTTATTCCCAAGATGCTCATTGTTGCCAAAATATTCAATATACTTAAGATCAAATAGAAAATAGTATCATAGCTATACTTATGGGTTGAATTTATTTATCATATAGCAATTGCCTAATCAAAGAAGAATTTTAGTACTATGAATCCGGATTAAAATTCAAGATACAAGTTATACATGTATTATTTTCTAATTATGGAAGTACTAAAACACTTAGGCCTTGTTTGTTTATATTTCTAAGGGCTCATTTTTAATTTCCAGCTATTAATTCGTAAAAATGGAATCATGTTTGTTATAATATTTCTAATGGAAACCATAATTTCTCTTTCTATTTTTCATATAAAACCTATAATTCAAATTCTTAACATTATACAATATCTTACATTACTTATCAATATCTCATCTTTTTATCCAATTATACATGTAGGACCAACCACCATCAACTATATGACATACCAAAATTGATAGTCATTTGACATAATGTGGCTAAAGTAATTAAAAAGTAAACATGGGATACCAAAATTGATATGCCCTGGTACCAAAAATAAAAACAAGTTTTGATACGAAAATTAGAATTATGCCATTTCGGAATTACCCACATCAGTACACAGTAGAAACATGAAAAAGAAACTACAAAATGTCAATTGAAAGACAAATAATAAATTAAAAAAGGAAAGTATACAAAAAATCCGTATGGTAAGAACTAAGAAATAATTCTCTTAGAAAGATAATAAATACTAATCCAAAATCTCAGAAATTTCTTTTGGACCAATGGGGATTTCACTACTGGTTGGAATGGAAGAAATTTTTTTGGGGCTAAATTGCATTTTTAGTCTTGTATCTTTGGTCCAGTTGCATTTTTAGTCCTTTAATTATTTAGAGTTGCAATTTTGGTCCTGGACAATTTTGCCCTTATGGCAGAATAACAGTTTTGGTCCTTTATCTTTCGGAAGATAGCAATAATAGTCCTATAACTTTCGAGAATTAGCAATATCAATCCTTTAATACTATAGCTAGTTTCAACAAACCCAAATTTCATAGATTATAGGAATTTGCTTTTTCTGAAACCTATTTTGTTCGTGGCATTGTTACACCTACTTAGATCCAGTCTCTATTCAGAGGTTTTAAATGTATCATGCCAGGTTTCCAGCCTATAAACTCAATAGGACATACTTCTGCAAAATTCTCATAATACTAAATAATTTGATTTCAGACTAAGATTTTGTTAAAACGGATATAGTCCATCACGACCATATCAGGCCTAACATGCTTCCGTAAAATTAATAAATCCCTTAAAATCCATACCTTCTTTGACCGAAACAGCACCGGGTGAAATAATTTGATTTCAGACTAAGATTTTGTTTATATCTCTTTCTTTTTTCATCATCTAATCCCTCGAAATAACCTGTGCCGATGAACTGGATTTTGAATAGTTTTGCCATACCATCGACAATTCCTTTAAGTGATTCTCCTGATGTGATCGAACCTTTTGTACTAACATCGGTCATATCCCAGGCAATCTTCACCGATCCTTCAAGACTCATTTCAAGGAGTAAAATGAATGAATCCTTTGTAAGATCGAGGATTCTGTTTGAAATTCTCATCATAGTCAAGCCCATTCATCAATGAGAACTTCTCTATTTTTAAAATCTGGGATGTCCAGATTCAACATCAACCCATATGGATGTATTGGGTCGAGGTGCGATCTTCCATAAGGCGTTTGATAAACATTCGGCCTTCCAGTAGGTTGTCTGGTTCCCGCAAGAGGATTTCAACCTCCTGTCCCTGAAAGTGGATCACTCCCGGCCGTGAAATCCCCAGCGTGTGGCATCCTCTCGTCCCGGGCGCCATGATTCGAACCCGTACTTTATTCGATGTTAGGATTAACTGGTGGTGGTGGTGGAATTGGTCTTCCTGTTGGATCATAGGTGACCAATGTTCCATCTCCTGTGTTCATCTTTAAATCTACAATTCCTAATCCTGCGAAGGATTCTGCAAAGGTCATGTAGATCTTTAAGATTCATCTTTTCCATATCCATCCTTTTTAATTTTTGATGGATTTTCCTTTGATTAGAGCAATGAGCTTCTCCTCATCTGTCATTTTTCGTATAACTACGGTTGGGTTCCCTTTTTGGTGTAAATAGGGTACTGTCCCAAAATCTATACGCTTCTTTCCTCCGGAAGAACTCGGCCTATCCTACAGGTTCTTGACTCGTTTCTGAATATCATGAAGGAGTTCAAGAGTTTCTTTCTGATATTTCACCATCGTCTCCATCTAGTTCTGGATCTGATAAACTTGTGCTGGTAGATGAACATGGCGGTTGCCATAATTCTGCACCTTCTTCTCGGACTTCTCTAAGATCTTCGGAGAACTTAGATTTGTCGGGAAGTATCTCGTTCAACTCGGGTACTCCATCGGGAATCATTATTCGATGGGAATTTTCATGAACCGTTTCTTGAAGGTTCATCAAGTGAACATATAAGTGCGGTTAAGCATCCAGAATCGCTATAATATTATGCTCGCATTTTGCATTGCCTTAAGGTTTCCCGTCGGCTCTGCTGTTCTTTTTCTTCATGTTGGTATTCCCCGATATGAAACCTGGTCAAGGTGTTCTCGTGCATACATCGTCAATATTTGACCATATGTCCTGTAACGGGTACATCTCGGACATCAGTCCGGATCCATATTCTCAAAGAAATTCTCCTCACCAATTGTTGATTACATAAATATAATAAATATAACCAAAAATTCTTAATAAACCTGGGCTCTGATACCATTTTTAACACAATACTTAGTCAAATCAGCCATTAGTATGAGAAAGGGTATAATGGGACCAATTGTGCCAAGATTTGAAACTTTCTGGACTAAAATTGCTCAAGTGTAAAATTTATAGGCCCAGTTTTGCAAAAACCTTTAAACTTACATGACTATTTTTGCAAACTCAATACTTAGAGGACCGAAATTGCAAACCGTTCATAGTTACATGACCAATTTTGCTATTTACCCTTTCTTTTGGACCATAGACTTTGTCATGAAATTTCTCATTGCCTTACATGAGTCCTATGCTCAAATAAGGAGTCAGTTATTGTTGGCTTCTCCTTTGCCATCTCTTGCCAATGTGTACTCCCTTTTGCTTCAAGAAGAAGCACAAAGAAGCCTCAACAACACTACTATTTACATCAATCCTCTTGAATCTGTTGCTATGCTAGCTCAAAAACCTTTTCAGTCAAGATTTGTATCAAATAAAGACAAGAAAAAGGCTAAGTGCACTTATTGTGGATATATTGGGCATAACATAGATAAGTGCTTTCAGCTTATAGGCTATCCTCTGGGTTGGAAGGGTCCCAAAGGCCCCAGAAATGCCAAGGAATTCAATGCTACTGCCAATGATGTGATCACCTCTCCTCAAGCTCAATTTCTCAAGAAATGGTTGAGCAATTTCTTGCCTTTGCTAAAGGACAACAACAGATTAAACTCCCACAAAGACTATTCACTCTGTAGCTACAACCATTTCAGGTAAATTCTCTAACAATTTCATGCATAAAGTTGCCAATTATAAATGGATCCTTGATATAGGAGCAACGGACCACATGATCTGTGATTCTTTTCGATACACTGCTCCTCCTAAGGAAATTTTTGTTTCCATTCACTTACCTAATTTCTGTCTCTCAATTAGGTAGAAATTCAAACTATGCCCTGTACTTCTTGTCCTCACATTGTGATTTGCAGGACTTGACCAACAAGAGGATGATTGGTACTGCTGATGCTAAAGAAGGGCTATATCATCTGAATTTCCCTTCAGTAGCTTTAACTACTAGACATAAGTATGTACTTTAAACAATAGATTAGGACATGTGTTTAATAAAACTGCACATATTGAATTGTATTGAATAAATTGGAGAAGTATTTGTGCAACTTATTTATACACGGAGGAGGAAGATCATATATGTTAACTTATCTAACAAGAATATAACTACCAGATGAATATTCTAACTAACTAAACTGCTATTTGCTAAAGTGATTGTGCTGTTAACTTGATGGTTGACAGTAGAATCTTGACAAAATTGTATTTGCAGATTTATCAGATTCGTAATAGAAGTAAAGCAATTTTTATCGAAAAAAAAATAAACTACAAAATCAATGAAAGGATACATTAATATTCTTTTTATATTATTAATCCTTTTTGAAAGACTAAAAGGGCCACATAGATCTTGGGCACACTCAAACTATTGTATAATATTCCTTTGATTAATGATTAGTAAATAACTTGTTCTAAACTACAGCTTAAAAAAGGGCACAAAAACTTGTGTGAGACCATCTAATGGATCTAGATCCGTGAGACGGAGCCCAAATACATGAACCCTCCCGCTGGTAACCACCTAAATACCGCTGAAATTATTTCTTCTGATTTTTTCTCTCTTCTCTTTTCTCTCTCTTTGGTCTTCAGTTTCTTTCTGTTTTTTTTTTACGACTTTCTTGCGATTTTTCTCACATTTTTGGGATTTTTTCTTCTCTTTTTTTGTTGTGCATAGTTCGGTTTTTCAATTCTTCTTCAGTTCTTCAAAGCTCGACGATCAATCTCAGTTGAAAGTATCAATATTTTCCTTCAGTTATAAGTATCAGTTTTTGTTCTTATAGTATCACTTTTTATTCTAAAAATATCGCATTTCGTTTTGACAGTGTTGTATATGTTGTATTAGATGTTATGAATTTGTTGTACTGTGAGGATGAAACATGTGAAAAGTTAATGAAAATATTTTATCTTTTCATATTAGAAGTATAACGTTTTTTTATTATTAAATTGGTATTGAATTATTATGTAAATGATGGCCGCTGGAACCGAATTAATCTTTTTTCTCTTTATTGTAAAAGTATCATTTTATGTTTTAAAAGTATAACTTTTTGGATTAAAAGTATCACCATTTTTTTCAACAAAATACTGCAAATATCACTATTTTTGCCGTAATTTTAGAAGTATCATTTTTCGTTTAAAAGTATTGATTTTCAGTATAAAAGTAACATCTTATTATTAAAAAGGATTGCATCACTATTTTCTTTCAGTTAAAAGTATCATATTTTGGTTTAAAAGTATCACTTATGTTCTTAAAAGTTTCATTTTCTTAAATAAATAAATAAAGACTACATCAGTAATTCTCTTTGGCAGAAAAGTATCGTTTTTTGCTCTAAATGTATCATTTTTTATTATAAAAGTATCACTTTTTTTAACAAAATACTACAGTTAACACTAATTCTCTTCAGTTGATAAGTATCACTTTTTGGTCTAAAAGTATGGGTTTTCAGCATAAAAGTATCACTGTTTATTACAAGAGTATTAAACTAATAACACAGATAGAAATTGAATGACTGCCTTTTTATGAGTTAACAATCACTGCAACAGGAGGACCATAATATTTATACAAAAACCATTATATAATACAAAAAACAATTACTAAAACAACCAAGGATTAAGAGTCTTTAAACTGAACTCATTCGATGGATGTGAGTTTGACGTATCACTGCTTCTCTTCTTCTTGGTATTACCTTAAGTTTCTTGATTTGTTTTGGTAGAAAGCATACTGATTCGCAAATTAGCTGTAAATAAAGACGAGGGATAATGAAAAAGCTTGTGATGTGGTAGAGCGCTCTCGCTCATGAGATCGACGATGGAGACGGTGTGGCGTGGGGTGGCTACTCCTCCTCCGATGTAGAGAGAAAGAAAAAAAATTATTATTGATTTGCTACTTCTCAGATGTATAGAGAGAGAAAAAAGTAGCTGCTGATTTTTTTGGCCTTGTGTTCAGGTTTAGGGTTTTGGCTTTTTGGGTTTGTTTTTGGGCTTTTCCAGCGGGCTGGGTATTTTGAGGTTCCGTCTCACGGATGTAGATCAGTGAGACGGTCTCACAAGGGACCTCCCCAAAAAAGGGAACCATGAGAGGTGATGATACTTATCTGATAAAGAAAACTAATTATGATAATTTTGTTAAGTTTCTTCTAAAATTTAATTGATAAGTTATAAAATTTCTTACCAGTTTTAATTATGGAATGTTGTAAACCATATATACTTTACGACATGATTGGTATGTGGGAATGAAGTAGAAATAGAATGGGCATTCACATATTCATTCCCATTCACAAGATTTGTATATTTTAAGGTTAGGAATGTCCATTTGCCATGGAAATCCCTATACTCAATAGTATGAGATTAGTTATTCCTTTCAAACCCATGGTATTAGTCATATCCAATCTACCAGGAATGAAGTTATTATTATTTTAGAAAAAATAATCTTCTTATTAAACTCATAAAATATATTATATAAAACTAAACATAAACCAAAATTAAATATTTATTTTTATTTTATTACAACCGTAAATTTTATAATAATTTTAAAATGTTTCTCGCTACAATTTTTTTTTCATTTAAATGGACACTAAATCTGTCAAATGGGTTGTATCGGCCTGCCAAGCATAAGAAGAAAATTAGGCCAGATCGGGTCGAGCCAAACAGTGACCGAGCCTTTATTTTTGGAGCTCAACCCATAAAAGTACACATAAAAATAGGACTGACTAAGCCAGACCGGTGTTTCGAGCCGAATGGTTCTGACCAAATTGGCCCAATTGAATTCGCGCCTCTAATGGACACAAAGAGAAATATAATCTTGGGTTGTTTGATAATTTGATACCTGATAAAATAAAATTGTATCATTATTGCGCAACGAATATTTTGTATGAATTTAAAAATATCTAAAAATGATTCTACTGTATATTTTTTTGGGGAAAAATATTGATTAAAATTTAAAAATAAAGTTAATAAACATAGTCAAAATCAATTTTCTTTCAAAAACAATTCTACTAAAGGGTAATTAATCATTAAAATATTTCATTAAGTTCTTTCATTATTTATTTTAATTACCAATTATGACTTTGGAATCAAGTTAGATGAATTTTCTATTCATTTCTTATTCCTTACTAATACCTATCATAAAATAAAATACATGTAGCATTGAATTCACTTTATTAGTCCATTCCTAAGTTCATTCTACTCATTTTTGATTCCATTTATTCATACCAACCATGCCGTTAGTTTCTTCACTACGCATCTTAAAATATTGGCAGTGCAGGAATGAAACCAAAGACGAAAAACTCCAAAATTGCCCGTGATTCGTCGAAAACAGTATCCGCGGAAATTGTTGCTTCAGTTGATGATCATTTAACAGAGATTTATCTACGTGTAACCTTGAATTTACTTTTTCGCTTCAAATTAATCTCCAAACACTGGAATTCTCTCATCTCTAGTCCAAGTTTCTATTTTTTGTGCACTCTCGAACCCAATCATGTTGTGGGCTTTGTCTTTGATTGTGCTGACTTCGCTCATCGGTAAGAAAATAATCTTCCGCATGCATATTTGATCTCTTTAACCAAATCATCTCAAAAACTTACATTTACCAATGAGTACTGCCCACAACGGTTGTGGAAAATACTACATTTGTAATCTCACTACCATAAATTTTTTAACACTTCGGAACTAAAAAAAGAACATTGTAGTTTATCGAAGATAGTACGTGGAATGATCTTGGGATTTGATCCTTCCAAATCTTCTCATTACAAAGTTGTTTGTGTCTTGGAATTGAGTGATTTGATGGATGATCAATTTCGGTTTGAGGTTTACTCCTCTAAGACAGGTTCTTGGGGTAAATGCGGTGAGCCCTATTTACGGCCCAAGTGAATTTCCAAGATGGTCGTATATTGAAAGGGATCTATCCATTGGATCAATTTTACTGAGACTGAAAATTGTTTCTATTTTAATGTTGATGATCAAATGCTTAAGGTAATTCCAACACCACCTATACAGGACGTCTCGTATTCGAGACCCAATTATCATTTTGGAGAGTCATGCGATCACTTGCATTACATTGATACCTATAGGAAGATGCTATTTGAGTTCAATGTTTACGAGATGAAGAGGGACTATTTTAAGTTGTTTGACACAAAGATTGTCTTTCACATGTTATCAACAACTTATGTTTTATACTATGGTTTGGGGTAAGAAAGAGGACGGTTCATTCTTGGTGTGGCGGATTAAGGGAAAAATAATACGGTACAATCTTGTTTACAAGACTTCCGAAACCATACATGGCCTTGATGATGCTCAAAGACATTTTTTCACACGTGTGGATACAAAATTTCCAGTACAATACATTGAGTCCATCTGTCCTATTTAATCTGGCTAATTGTTTTTTTTTTATTATTTGACAATGTATTGGTGATGGAGATATTGATAAAGATAAGATATCGTGTTTTATTATCTTTTAGGATTTTACAATATCTTATATTTTAGGAAGTGATTTATTTGTTTAAGATTCTTCTATTTTAGTTTATCTTTAATGATTCCAAGTCGAGTTAGGAGTTTTATTTTAATCCTATAAATACTTGCTAGCTTATTATTTTTAGGGAGGTTGAAATTTATCAAGTTTTGAGATTTATTCTCCAAGCAATAAAGAATTATATTGCTTTGTTCAATACTTCCGGTATTCTTGGGAATCAACGGTACTGTTTGTGTTGTTTGTTGTTCTTGTTACGCTTCCGTCTGCATCAGTTGGTATTTAGAGACCAGTCTACGATCCCTGAACCATGTTGTCCAGACCGATTCCACAACGCATGAACGACACCGCATAGATCCGTCAGCAGATCGACTTGCTGACAAAACAATTCAATACCGTGCGCATCCAATTTCAAGAAATCAAAAGGCTTGTTGAAAAATGATTTCTTGCTGATTGTGAGTTTGCCTGCGATATTACTGCACATCCAGTCCACCCCATTGGAAACCTATTCCACGGACATGTATGTTTTATGCTCAAGTTACATTGAAGATGGTGGATATGATGGACCACCAATTTTTGATGAGGAAGATGAAGACATTGTTCCAGAGGTTGGCTATGAAAACCCTCTGCAATTTGACGAGTATAATGGTGGCTATGATGGCCCACCAATTTTTGATGAGGAAGATCGCAGTTATGATGACCCATCAATTTTCGATAGAGAGATTGAGATTGTTGGTGGGAATCTTCAATTTAACACGATAGAGAAAGCAAGTTACGACAAAGCATCATGGATAAGGAATAAAATTCATGATGTATCTATTATTTCTTTTATTGTTGTCCCTAAATTCCAAAAGAGATGGCACGTTCCGGATTGGTCCGATGGATGCACTAGAATTAAGTTGTCGATTGGGCAAAGTGGAGATGGTTTTCTAGAGTTCAACCTGGATTTTTTTGTTTTTGATCCAAATCAAATACCTTTTGATATTCACCTTATTTTCCATCTCGTCCTCCTCGCGCCCCTCCATGGTTTGACAATTCTTCTATTGAAAATCTCCCTTCCGATTCGAGGACGAATCGTTTCGACCCCGGAGAGAATGATGGAGATATTTATAAAGATACGATATCGTGTTTCATTATCTTTTAGGATTTTACTATATCTTATATTTTATGAAGTGATTTATTTGTTTAGGATTCTTCTATTTTAGTTTATCTTTAATGTTTCCTAGTCGAGTTAGGAGTTTTATTTTAATTCTATAAATACTTGCTAGTTTATTATTTTTAGGGAGGTTGAAATTTATTAAGTTTTGAGATTTTATCTCTTTTGTTCATTGCAATTTACGTTTCTTCGCGAAGTTTCGTATTGTTTTTGTGTGTTGCTCGTTTATCCGTGGTTTCCACTGCATCAGTATTGGTGAAATTAAATTGTGGTGTTAACTATTAAACAATTTGGATTTTTGTTTTGTTCCCAATTATGCCAAATTGTAACATTTGACTGTTTTCTTTTTCTTTTAGGACGTGTTTGGCATTGGGGAATACCCATGATAAGGATTGTTATCCCGGAGAATCATTTGTTTGGGATGTTTGATTGAAGCCCGTGATTAACCTCGGGCTTGGATTATAATCTCAATTTGGATGGATTATCAATCCCACCTCACCCCCTAGTATTATACAATCCCAAGTAATGCCTCAATGTGAAATGTCATTGACACCCCCATCTCCATCGTTTGGGATTTCGAAATGTTTTTGCCGGAGCCCACCAGACTTTAACCCCATCAAATTCATCCGCAACTTCTTCGTTATCGTCCATGCTAAGAGACAACCCCTGTTTGTTGTTTTTGACGATTTCTGCCTTGAGCCGCCGCGCCTGGGCAGAGGATTTTGAGGTCAGGTAGGTTAAGATGGCAGAATAAGCCGTCTGCAAACCCTAGTTCAAGGCCGAGGAATCTAGGAAAAAAATCCGTCTATTTCCATTTCGTATTATCTGATTCATGCCCCATTTCATAGTTAAGAGAATATCAGAAATGAATCTTGATACAAGAATATATCTGTGGAAAAATAAAAAAAATTGTTGACTTAAGAAATTCTTGAGGTAGAAACCATCTAGAGGTTTTGGTTGGCACAAGAAAATGGAGCATGAGTCGTATTATCTATTTCCAAAATTGAAATTTGGACTGTAATTGTGACCGTAAAATGTGAGAAAAACGTGTTTTTTTCTTGACCGAGTCTGATAGTCGAGAAATGGCGTTATGTCCATCGCTGCGTGGATTCTGGAGTATATTGGCCGGAATTCTTCTTGGTTTAAAGCTCAATAACCATGATTTCTATTTGTTCTCATCTCTTGTTCAAAAATATGGTGGTGGTGAATCAGTTCCCGAGCCTAGCGAAGAAGAATTTGAAGCTGCTCGGAGAAAACTTGAAAGCCGAAGAACTTCCAAACGAAAGTAAATGTGATATGTAGTAAACTTTTACTTTCTTGCTCTGTTTTTTAAAAACTTAAATCATCTGTTTGATATCATGAATGGCTGCAACTCCTTTGTAAATTTGACCAGAAATGTTGCAAAGATGGCTGCTACTAACTGTTATGTTAAAAAAAAACCATGGTTTCTATTTGATTTGAAAAAAGAGGAGTGTTTGGGGACGTAAGACGAGCTCCAGTTTGAGGAATCAGATTTAGTTTTTGTGTGATTACATGTAAGGGCATTTAAGACAATTTCTCAGTTTTTTCCAAGTAATCACAAAAGGCAAACATAAATTATTGATTATACAATTAATGGGTAGAAACCCAATCACAAACGCCAAACACAGTACTCAATGGTATTACACAATCTATAAACAGTGAAATCCTATCCTATCCCAATTTTTTATCCAATCCAATAAATATTCCCAAACGAGTCCTTAGGGGATAATATTTGTCGTGTGATTTTGTTATCACAACTAGTACGTTCAATATTTTTTAACGTTTTATATAATTTCATCTTATTTATCATAAAGCTAGCGAGGCGAGATCGTAAAATTATAACACTGACAGCAGATCTCATTAAAATTTGGGGCTAAAGTTCTTGAAGATAGAAATGCCAAAATTAAAATGAAAGATGACATAACAGCTGTGGAAAAGGACAAAGGGAATTGTATCAAATAATATAGGATTAGTACTGTAGGATTTACTGTTACATTCATTCTGTCAACTTTTTTGTACCAGATTTTATTCCATTTGTAGACTAGAACCTTCCACCCCCGTGTATAAATTCAGTTGTCGATAGCATAGATGATGTTCTATTTTTCATTCTTGATCAATACAATGAAGTTTTTCCTTTCCAAGTTGCTGATATGAAATCTTAGTTTTCACAATGAGATATCTAAGGATCCTATAGGCTGAATTAAGATGAATGGATTCAGGTTTATCCATGAATTGGCTCAGTATATTCACAGCATAAGTGATATTTGGCCTTGTGATAGATAGATAGATCAATTTACCAACTAATCTCATGTAGCTGGTGATATCTTTGATATGATCATCTGATGAATGACACAATTTGTGATTTTGCTCTATAGGTGTTATGGAGGTTTTACATCCTAACATTCCTGTGTCATTAAGAATATCTAAGGTGTATTTCCTTTGATTTAGATGAATACCCTGTTAGATAAATATTTTTATTAAGATTTTGATGATTATGTTTAAATGAGTTTTTATACCAAAACAATGTTTATAAATGTTGTCCAAATACTCCTAAATGATTTAAAATGTTTTTACTAATTTTTGGAGTATTTCTTAGAATTTATTTTTTGATAAAAATGGACAACACTTTTGATGGTTTTGTTTAAATTGATTTTTACACCAAAACTATGTTTATAAATGTTGTCAGAATACTCCCAAGTGATTTAAAATATTTTTACTAATTTTTTGGAGTATTTCTTGAAGTTTTTTTTTTTGATAAAAATCGGACAACATTTAATATTGGAGGTCGACCGGTCGCCCTATACGTCGACCGGTACCTGAATAGTTGAAAAATGAAACAGAACCTATTTCTGTGTAAAAATGAGGAGGGTGGTGGCGGTCGAGGTGAGGGCGACCGTCGCCGCACCCGTGACCGGCCGCACCCGCAACCTTGTCCTGGATCGCACTATTTTTTTTCGCGCAATCTGGATCCCTCGATCGCACCCCCCCGTGACCGGTCGCACCCCCCCGTGATCGGTCGCACTGTGCAATCTTTTGATAGCAAAATTTGGACCGTTGGACATGTTGACAACAAGATTTGCTTTTCATTTTTGTGCAATATTTCTACATCTTGTGATCTTCTTTTTGCAGACAAAATTGAAAGAGGAGGAGCCTATGTTTGTGAAGACTCTCCTATAAATAGAAGAAGATTTGAAGCAACAAATGGACACAACAACACAAGCAAATTCACAACAAGAAATCTGCAAATTTCCAAGCTTTCATATTCAACACTCTTGTTGTATTATAGCCTAAGTATTTCACTTTCACATCTTGAGGTCTAGGCTTTATTTCTTGATTACACTTGCACTCAAATTGTAATATTCATTATTGAGTTGTAATCTTGATTTTTGTTATCATTCAACACAAGACATCCTTGTGAGTATTCTTGTGGAAATAATACACTTGGGTGATCTAGGTGATAGGTGTTTCAAGAGTGTGGTGCTCTTGAGGTATTGAAGAATTTGGTATTCTTCAAGGTTGAAGATTGTGGTAATCTTCACTAGGTGCCGTTGGAGATTGTTGTAATCTTCAAGAGAGATCGTGGTAATCTCAAAGGTGGTGTTGTAGAAGAGTGTGGTGCTCTTCAAGGTGATGTTGTAAGATGTTGTATTTATTTTGGTAATTAATAAAATCTTTTTTCTTTTTGAAATCCATCCCGGAGATACTGGGGTGGTAGAGGATTAGGCCCTAGGTGGGTTGAACCTCTTTAAATCGACGTGTGTTGTTTTCATTCCGCGCCTTTATTTTTGTCTTTGAGCATTCGGTTCGAAAAAGAGGGTAAAATCGAAAAGATGGAGATAATCTATTCACCCCCCTCTAGATTATCGTAGCCGCTTGGACTTACAAGTGGTATCAGAGCCAAACTCTTTGGCAAGCTCGTTCCACATCGCGAGTAAAGAGGAACGATCATCGGCTATGAATGAAGTCTACCTTACCGACGCCTCCACCACCAAGCCACCATTATTTGATTCCAAGAATTATATATTTTGGAAAGAAAGAATGTAATGCTATCTACAAAGTTGCGGGTTCGATATTTGGAACACGGTCGTAAATGAAGAATCCATTCCGATGATGGACACACCACACACCTCCAAAGGCCTCAAAGAGCTCAATGATGAAGAGAAGAAAATCATCTCCTTAAATGGTAAAGCTCTTACTATTTTGTATTGTTCACTTACTATTTTGGAATATGATCATATTGTAGGAATTAAATCGGCACATGAAGTATGGAGAAAATTAGAAGAAGTATATGCAAATGAAAGGAGACACTCAAAAGCATCTACTTCTCAAATGGATACAAACCCAACTTGGGATGAGCTTCCTACAACTTCCGACGTCGATGAAAACGAACGATGTCTTATGGGCTTCGAAGAAGAAAATGAGGTAAGTTCAAAACCCTCCACTTCTTATGATAATGAATTACAAAATGATTATAGTGATTTGCAAAATAATTTTGATGAACTTCAAAATGAATTCCAAAGCTTACTTGTTAAATACAAAAATTTGAAAAAGGAATTCAATATTTTGAAAATTGATAAGGATAATTTATTTTCCTCTTATGAATCACTTTCATGTGATCACACCACCACACTTGACAAGGTTAGAAACCTTGAAAAAGAAAATAGTACTCATGTTGAAGATATTAATTGCATGAAAAATGTTTTATCAAAATCCAACTTGAGTACCGATAAAATGATCGATATTATTGATGATAAATTGAAACAAGGACTTGATCATAAGCCTAGTGTTGTTAATTATGTGAAAAGAAATCAAGTCCCTATGCATGTTCGTCATTATGCTCCCAAATTTACTACTTGTTTTTATTGTGGTAAAACGGGTCACACGGTTAATACTTGTCGGGCTAGAAATAGCTCTAATTATTATTGGAGACCTAAAAGTCTCAAAGCTAATTCCAAAGGACCCAAACACTTGAGGGTACCACAAAACAATGTCATATTAGGTACCCGACGGAATAACAATCGAGGAAAATACATACCGCCAAGAAGACATCAAATGACCATCTCATTTGATCAAAGAAGAAGACACCACCAAAATGAATTTCCAAAAAGGAAATATTATCAACAAAGGGAAGGATATAATCCTTGGAGATGGAGTAATTGGAAAATCCACCATCAACATGAAGATTTTCAAACGGGAAGATATCATCAACAATGGGAACGACACAACCCATGGAAATGGCGAAATTGGTAAACCGTATCTCCCTATTTAAATATGCATTTTGTTTTTGCATGTTTTTTATTTGTGTTTAAATCGCAAAATGAGTTTTAAAATTTATAAGGTCTTCTACATATATTTATGTGTTTTTAAAATACTTTGAAAAATGAGACCTTACATGTTGTGGACTTACTTAGACTTATATGTTTTTATCTCTTATGGATTTTTATGGCATAAGCTTATTTGTGATATATCTTATTCTTTAAGCCTACACTTGTATCATATTGTTTTGTGCTAGTCTTGTTTTTAAGAATTGTGTAGGACTCGTGTATTTTCATATGGTTATCTACTCGTAATATATCAAGAGAAACATGGACTATCGAGGTACGCTCTTTATTGTTATTCATCTCATAGACTCGATACATGTGTCATATGCCTATGTGCTTAAAGTGCCATTAAGAGGATGTTTTGATTTTTGAGAAGGCATTATTTAACATAGCTTGTTTTATCCAAGATTTGTAAAGGATTATATTTTGTTTTGATAAAACAATTGATCTACTAAATTATGCATTTTATTGCTCTTATAAATGCCACTATTCTTGGATACTTATGTCTAACCTCTTGTTCATATGATTCTTGTAAATGAGGTCTCAACTATGTGCTTTCTTATTGTCAAATTTCAAAAGAGACCTTATGTAGCTTTATTAAGCTTATTTGACCTTGAATGATTTATTAGACTATTGATGATGCATAGTATGTGGTGCTTAAAATAGTGTATCTATTATTCGATATTACTATGCTCGTGTGCAAAATATCTTGTTAAGATTTTGCAGAAATTTATGATATTTCGCAACAAGTTTGATGAACAAGACAAGGTTAGTAGCTCAATGATATTGTCAAGAAGAAGGTAATGATTTTGATGTAATATTTGCACTCATAGCACATTTAGAAGTTATTTGCACTTTACTTGCCCATTCTTTTTTTGAGAAAATTTCAAGCTTTACCAAATGGATGTTAAATCCAATTTTCTAAATGGTTTTATTCAAATAGAAGTCTATTGGAGTTTAAATCTTTAGGCCAAATGATTTTTATAAAAGGCCATGTACGGTTGATACAAGTACCCCGTATATGGTTTGATAGACTTAGCTATTTTTTTGCAAAATAATTTTACAAAAGGTAAAGTTGATACTACACTTCTTGTTTTAAAAAAGGGCAAGGTTGTTTACTTGTGCAAATTTATGTTGATAATATTTTTGGTGCTACTAATGAATATTTGTGCAAGATATTTTTCCAAGCCAATGCAAGGTGAACCTAAGATGATCATGATGAGGGAAGCACAAATTTGATCATTGGAATGCCAAGAAGGTGATTATATTCCACACCCAAAAGAAGAAGTGAGACATCGAAGAAGAAAGAACTATTTCAACCTATATGGTTACAAATGCGAAAATTGACAAAAGGTTGAAGTAGGCATTGACAAACGAATTCGAGGTATGTTCATTCGTTTATTATTCCTTAAACTTGACATTCTATATGGCTTATGTCTATATGCTCGACTTAAAAACAATCCCAACGAATCTCTTTAAAGTGCCGTTAAAAGAAATTTTCAAATATGTGTAAGGCACTTCTTCTTATGACTTGTCGTATCCAATATCTTAAAATATTCTTATTTTCGGGATAACAAGTCCGGTGATAATAATTTTCTTTCAAAATATGGTTCGTCATAATCGAACTAAACATATTGAGATTCGTTATTTTTTAAGGGAATGCGATTTTAAACAAAAACTTGAGATGTGTTTAATTCCGTCTCAAAGATAACTCGTGGACATTTGTTCATTTACCGCCGAGTCTTTTTACCTCATTTCGAGCTTGATTATGACATAATGTATATTGAAAGAGGTCTACGTTTGCATTCTGCACGTTTTTAAAACTTAGGGGCGAAAAATTAGATTTTTGGTTCAAACTTCGGATTTTGGAAAACAGATTGAACCACATCGGGCAAGGGGCAAAGGTCGGCCGTCGCCATGACGCGTCGACCGGTCGCCCATGACCCCAACCGGTCGCCCAGACCATTTTCAACAATAAAATTGCTTCGGTCCTTCATTTCGTTATTTTGGTTATTTTCTTCCAAAATGGAACCCCTTTGAAAATTTCACACACAATTCACCCAAAATGATTTCTTTCTTGTATATTCTATATTTTTGGGTTTATAGTACGAGTTTATCATCCTTATTACTCGACTTCTCCGATTGATTGGTAAGAATTCTACTCCTTAATCTCAATTGGGTTGAACCCTTGAGAAAATGCTTATGTGTTGTTTTTTTGATGGAATTCGTGTATAATTGTGGTGTGCATGATTATTGTTGATAGATGAATGTTGTAGTATTGAAATTGGTGATGAAAATTTTTGGCTTAAATGTAGTACAAAGGCGTTATATATCTCTTGTTTTATTCGACGCACGCCAAGTGTTCGACAAAATGCTTCTATGAAAAATTAATCACCTACATGATTCTCTTGATTTGAAATGTCTTATATATTTATAGAGATCATGTTTTGTCAATCAAATAAGCTTTTATAAATCACATGATTGATTTCTCCCTTATTATTCGGAATTTAAGCTTCAATGATCAATATGCCGATAAATCAATTAAGTTGCGCACTTTGATATAATTGTATGATGTGTTTATCGTGTTAACATTCTTTTTGATGATTCCAAAGGGGGAGAAACAGGAAAAACGCATAAATGCTCAAAGAAGCGGAAATAGGCTTGCAAATAAGCTTGCTCAAAGAAGCGGAAATAGGCTTGCAAATAAGCTTGCAAGAAAAGATACAAGCTATGGCTCTTAAAAGCCAATAGTTATGAATGATTCTTAGTCCAATTGATGTATTATGGACTTTTATGCTTGACTAATGATGTCTTGTGACAGGGGGGGCTTATAAGCTCATGAAATTCAAGCTTAAGTTGTAAAAGCTAAAGCTTTTTGTTTGCTTTTTGTTATGTATGTTGATAGGGGGAGCTTGTGCAAAAATGATTTTGAAAAATCTTTGCTCCTATATTTGTGTGTTTGTACTTATGATAAATCTTGCTTATAATGGATTGATGTTTTAGACCGGAAAACTTGTTTTGTTTTAAAATCAACTTCCTAAAATTGTTTTGGTTTGTAATCATCAAAAAGGGGAAGTTTGTTAGATAAATGTTTTTATCAAGATTTTGATGATTATGTTTAAATGAGTTTTTATACCAAAACAATATTTATAAATGTTGTCCAAATACTCCTAAATGATTTAAAATGTTTTTACTGATTTTTGGAGTATTTCTTAGAATTTATTTTTTGATAAAAATGGACAACACTTTTGATGGTTTTGTTTAAATTGGTTTTTACACCAAAACTATGTTTATAAATGTTGTCAGAATACTCCCAAGTGATTTAAAGTGTTTTTACTAATTTTTTGGAGTATTTCTTGAAGTTTTTTTTTTTTGAAAAAAATCGGACAACATTTAATATTGGAGGTCGACCGGTCGCCCTATACGTCGACCGGTACCTGAAGAGTTGAAAAAATGAAACAGAACCTATTTCTGTGTAAAAATGAGGGACGGTGACCGGTCAAGGGTGAGGGCGACCGGTCGCACCCCCCCGTGACCGGTCGCACCCCCCTGCAACCTGTCCTGGATCGCAATATTTTTTCTGCAACGTTCGAAATTTTCTGTAGGGCGACCGGTCGCGCTGTGCAATCTTTTGACAGCAAAATTTGGACCGTTGGACATGTTGACAACATTTGCTTTTCATTTTTGTGCAATATTTCTACATCTTGTGACTTCTTTTTGCAGACAAAATTGAAAGAGGAGGAGCCTATGTTTGTGAAGACTCTCCTATAAATAGAAGAAGATTTGAAGCAACAAATGGACACAACAACACAAGCAAATTCACAACAAGAAATCTGCAAATTTCCAAGCTTTCATATTCAACACTCTTGTTGTATTTATAGCCTAAGTATTTCACTTTCACATCTTGAGGTCTAGGCTTTATTTCTTGATTACACTTGCACTCAAATTGTAATATTCATTATTGAGTTGTAATCTTGATTTTTGTTATCATTCAACACAAGACATCATTGTGAGTATTCTTGTGGAAAGAATACACTTGGGTGATCTAGGTGATAGGTGTTTCAAGAGTGTGGTGCTCTTGAGGTATTGAAGAATTTGGTATTCTTCAAGGTTGAAGATTATGGTATTCTTCACTAGGTGCCGTTGGAGATTGTGGTAATCTTCAAGAGAGATTGTGGTAATCTCAAAGGTGATGTTGTAGAAGAGTGTGGTGCTCTTCAAAGTGATGTTGTAAGATATTGTATTTATTTTGGTAATTAATAAAATCTTTTTTCTTTTTGAAATCCATCCCGGAGATACTGGGATGGTAGAGGATTAGACACTAGGTGGGTTGATCCTCTTTAAATCGGCGTGTGTTGTTTTCATTCCGCACCTTTATTTTTGTCTTTGAGCATTCTGTTCGAAAAAGAGGGTAAAATCGAAAAGATGGAGATAATCTATTCATCCCCCCCTCTAGATTATCGTAGTCGCTTGGACTTACATACCCTTTCTTGATCTTGCAACCTCAATGCCAAGAAAAAACTTAACTTCACCTAAATCTCTAACTTTAAACTGTGAGTGAAGAAAATTCTTGACAGAATGAATTGTCTCAAGATTGTTACTTCCAATCAAGATATCATCAACATAGACAGGTAGAGCTATGAAACCAGTTTCATCTTCTTTAGTGAATAGAGAATAATCTGATAATGATTGCTTAAAACCTGCATCAAGTAAGGTTTTAGTGAATTTAGAATTTCATTGTCTTGATGTTTGCTTCAAGCCATATAAAGACTTGTGATGTTTACACACCAATGAGTTCTGAGATAAAATAAGGCTTAATATTATCTGAAATTATCATATTCATAAAGTAAAATCATAAATTTATTTCTATGAATGTTATATTGAACTGGTCTATTTGGTTGAAATTATAACGTCATCGTGACTCTAATCAAAACAGGAATCCATAATTGACAAAATTTCCTTGGTTAAGGGGGTGTTTGACTGAGCTTATAAGCTCTTAAAAACAGCTTATAAGATGTTTAAGAGCTTATAAGCTCTTAAAATGTATTTGGTAATATTTTTTCAAAAGAGCTTATAAGCTCCAAAAAAAGCTGTTAGACAGCTTATAAGCTCCTAAAAAAAAGTACCTCCACCCCAATTGTTTTTTAAAAGAGCTTATAAGCTCTTTATTTTTAAACATTCAAAAGATAAAAATATCCATAATAATTTTATAGTATCCCAAAATTACCTACCACACAATCAATCTCTCAATTTTTTTTCCCATAAGCTCAACTATCTTATTTTATCCAATCACTCTGACAACTTATTTTTAAAATAAGATCTAACATCTTATAAGCTCCTAAACAGCTTATTAGATGTAGGAGCTTATAAGATGTTTTAAATAAGCTTAGCCAAATACCCTCTAAATTTGGGTCCTCTCTCTTTTGAAGATTTATAATGTGATGACTGATAATTGGGTTCCCTACTTTCAATCCATTTTTTATTTTTATTTTTAGTTTCTTCAGTTAGTTTAACTTCATATCTTGTTGCTGGCTAAATTGCGAAAAGGGGACACTAACTATACCCCACTGGTAAAAAGAGGACATTATTTTTTTGCGAATTGGGAACAGATTGAGCCTGAATTGCCAAATCAGGATAATTACTTGTGTTGAAAATAATTATTTGTGTGGCGAAAATGAGTCAAAAATTACTTCAGAAATTTACAAATGAAAATATAAATATTTGATATATGGATACATGAATTTAATATTAAAATTATTTTATAAAAATTCAAAAATTAACAATTAAAATATAAATATACGAGAATAAATTTGGAAAATAAATAATTACAATTATAAATGTATTTAATAAATCTAAAAACAATTAAATGGAGTCTAAAATGTGAAATAATATTTAAAATATTATTTAATGTATCTAAATTATTGAATAAATTCTTAAAACTATTTGAATAAACTTAAGAACTATAAAGATAAAACCTAAACATTATTTAGTAATTCTAAAAATTATTTTATAATGTCAATTCAATTTAAAGTAATTTGAATTGCAAAGTAAAATTTGAAAATACTTAATGAAATAAAAAATTATATATTTTAAAATGTAATTAAAATAATATTTTAGATTCAGATATAATTTCAAATTTATATATGTATTTTTGAAATTTTAGCTTGTATCTTTCATTTACTTTAAATAATTTTTATTTTTATTAAATAATATTTAGATATTATTTTATACTATGTTTGGATTTATTCACATATTTTTCAGACTTTATTCAATAAATTTTATTTGTTCTAGTTATTTTAGATTAATTATCAACTAAACTGTACAACTTTATTAATTTTTTGTACTTTCCAAATTTATTTTTGCGTCTTGAAATTTTATTTGTTACTTTCTAAATTCTAAAAACAATTATCAATTTTATTTTCATATATTCAAATTTCAATTGTTAATTTGTAAATTTTTAAAATATGTTTTTTGACCTAATTTAACCTCATAAATAGTTTTTTTCACCACATAAGTAATTAGCCTGGATTTCGAAAATTCGAGTTCAACATTGAGATCAATATAAAAATTAGACTAAATTTGAGCAGTTCGGGCTCAAATCGTCATCAATTCACAATTCTGAAAGTTATTGTCTTCAATTCACAAAATCTAAAACTTATTGTCCTCAATTCGCAAAAATCTGAAAGTTATTATCCTAAATTTAAAGCCTCCAAACTTAGTGTCATCCTTTTGTCAGTCGGGTATAGTTAGTGTCCTCATTTTGTAACTTAACCAATTGTACTTTTTTTTAAGGCAAAACTCACCACCACTACTTTTTGAAATGTGCATTAGGTAAATCCTTTTTTTGTTTTTTTAAAGGAAACCCAACCACTTCTATTCGGACGTGCAGTGGGTAAACTCTTAACTACAGTAGGTAAGTCTTATGCGACAAGCTCGACAAAATGGTGCACATGTGGGAATAAGATCATGAAACCACCTATGACACTAGATCACCCCATGAAGAGATATGCCCTTTTATTTAGTATATGATACTTTAATATAGTTGTTTTAGTCCTAGTTGTCTGGAATTTGTTTTATAGAGTTTTATATCACAGAGCTAGCAAGATGAGACTACAGCACTACAGCACCAGGTGCATCTATCTTTTTTCTTTTATAGAGTTATATTTTTTCTGTTCGATATCGTATATTGCACGGGGATTTTGAATCTGATTTTTTTTTGCACCAGAGCGAGGCTTAAGACAAGGGGATTCGTTGTCCCCTTATTTATTCATTTTGTGTGTGGAGGGATTGTCGACTATAATCAAGTTGTTTGAAGATATGAGCTTGATACACGGGTGTAGGTTTTAAGAAGTGCTCCAAGTGTAACACACTTATTGTTTGAGGACGATAGCTTTTTGTTTTTTAAAGCTAATATGTACGAGAGCTCGAGGATGAAACAGTGTTTAGACATGTATTGAAAGTCATCCGGGCAGATCATTAATTATCAGAAGTCATCAATATCTTTTAGCCAAAATACTGTTGTTGTGGATATTCAGGCAATTTGTGAATTTATGAATGTTGCTCAAACCGAAAATCATGGTTCTTATCTCAGATTGCCATCATTGGTGGGTCGTAATACAAAGGAGATTTTTGCGTTCATTAAGTAGAAGGTGTGGTCTCGTCTTCAAGGTTGTAAACAGAAACTTCTTTCTCGGGAAAGTAAAGAAATATTACTCAAAAATGTAGCCCAAGCAGTTCCTATCTACGCTATGAGTTTATTCTTTCTTCCTAATGATTCTTGTGTTGAGCTAGAAAGAATGATGAATTATTTTTGGTAAAGGTGGGAATTCTACGAAGAGTATTAACTGGCTTTCTTGGATAGATTGTGTGTGCATAAAAGTAAAGGGGGATTGGCTTTTCGACGGCTTCATGAATTTAACATGGTTTTATTGAGAAAGCAAGTGTGGCGACTATTAACAGAAGAAAATTCCCTAGTAGCTCGGATTTATAAAGCTCGGTATTATCCTTGTAGTAGTTTGAATGTTGCAAAACTTGGGCCCTGTCATGCTCCAAACGCGACGCGACGACGATCAACCACTTAAACAGAAATAAACCCCACAGTCTAGAAAAATGCTAGAACAATCCCAAGTGAAGCAGAGTCTAAAGCAGCGGAAATAAAATAACATAAGTACGAATTACAACTTAAAGTCTAGCGAGATCCAAATACATCCGACATAATAACCTGAATAAGTTTACAGGCCGAAACTAAAGCGTAAAGAACACCATATCCAAATCTTAAATGTCAAGGGTCCTACGCCCTCAGATTATAGTCAAAGAGAGAAAAGAGTAGCAGGATAGAAGAGAGTCCAACATTCACAGAAGTACATGAAATAAGTACAATCATCAGAAAGATGGTACAAGTTCGACAGGCGAGGCGAGGGTCAACAATTTGCGGTCGGGTCGACATCCTCAACATCGTCCCCATTTAAAAGTTAGAAAACACGAGGGAATGAGACAGAAATCTCATTGGATGGGGTGATTGTGTGCAGTGTGGCGATATATATTTTGATGCAAGAAAACAGTCGTATGAAAAATGCGATAGATATGATGCGTGATTTCACACAACCTACAAGCGTCGTGAGAAATATATTTAAGTAATATACTTATACAGTTTTAAGAAAACAGTTCGTGGTCACCCATGCACTATGTGATTCAAGCAAGACAGGAGGATTGCGTACGGATTTGTAGCGCCAATCCTATGCAAGACAAGTAGCGGTTGTGTACGGATTTGTAACGCCAACCAATGCAATACAAGTAGCGGTTGCGTACGGATTTGTAGCGCCAACCAAACAGGTCCGATTAACTCCAGAATCGTGTGGATCAGATAGCGATTCCTTCGTTCTTCCTTGTAACTCCCCGAGCAAGATGGTCCAACACATGTCACCTTATCGCTCCATAGGCAAAGATAAAATCCACAGTGGAGCTAGCAATGCTCGGATTTGTCTCATGATTATACCTCAAGTACTACGACCCGCTTGTGAGGCCCCAAATTTTAACAATGTGAGATACGGTGTTATGTAGTGA
Organism: Rehmannia glutinosa; assembly: GCA_016081115.2. Lineage (NCBI taxonomy): Eukaryota > Viridiplantae > Streptophyta > Magnoliopsida > Lamiales > Orobanchaceae > Rehmannia > Rehmannia glutinosa. Next base: position 231,188 of record JABTTQ020002830.1, read on the forward strand.
TTATTTATTCGGCTATGTATCACAAACCTATTATTAATGAAACGCGATACGACTTTTATTTATTTCTTCCAATGTCAATTACATCTCCCTTATTTTCGAGCATAATTATTTTATATTCTCCTGTAGTACTAATACTTGGTCGGTTGACTACGACTTTAGAATTTTTGGATCCTCGATAATTTAGGAGTATATTCCGACCCTTATCCGAATATTTCATCTTATTTTATAATTCATCCCAACCAACTTCCAATTTATTTTTCGATTACACATTTCTTATTTCACATCTTTATTTTAAATTTCTAAATATTTAATTATGGATATTTATACATTTTATTATTTTCCCACAATTTTGTAAAGAAAACAAACCAAATATTTTTTTTTCTTTTTTCCCAAATTTTCGAAATTACCACTTTAAATGGGGAAAATAACTCAATTTTTCTTCTATCACTATTTTATCATTTTGTATCTCTCAACTAAATTATTATTGGACAAAAAAATAAATAAAATTTTGATAATTTCATTTCTATTTTATTTTATGTCTTCCAAGCCTACAACTAAAAATCTTCCTACAAATCCCACTAACCCCTTAGTCAAACAAATGAATTTTAAATTTCCCTCTAAAACCTAGCTTTTGGCTTCATGTCCCTAATAAAGAAAGCTAGTTATTTTTTTTTTACCCTAAACCCCTAATTATTTCCATTAACTATCATTAATCTCCCAAGCAAAAAATCCTCTCCCTTCTCTCTAAACATTCTCCTACTTCTCTCTACAAATTTCTTCATATCTTCAAAACACACATTCTTCAAATCTTCAAACAATCTTCATATCTTCAAAACACACATTCTTCATATCTTCAAACAATCTTCATATCTACAAACATTTCTTCATATCTTCAAACACACCTCCTTCATATCTCCAAATATTTCTTCATATCTTCAAACACACCTCCTTCATATCTCCAAATATTTCTTCATATCTTCAAACACACCTCCCTCATATCTTCAAACACTTCATCATATCTTCAAACACACTTTCTTCATATCTTCAAGAATAATTTCTTCATATCATCAAACACTTTCTTCTTTCTTTAAACACTTAACAAAAACACAAGAACTTTTCTTACTTCTTTATTTTCGAAACTATCACTACTACAATGTAAGGAATTTTCTTCTTCAACCCATTTTGATATTTCTAGCTCATCCTCTTCACTTCTTAACCTAAGTTTGATTTTTGGTTTGAGGTACACTTAGAAGACAACTTGAAGATAATAGAGCCTTAGAACCATCTTGACTAGACCTCAAGAAATTGTGAAGGAATTTGGACTACAAGGTACGAAATGAGATTTTTAGTACATTTTCTTTATCTCTTCTATTTTCCAAAATTTTGATACTCCATTTTCATTTTTGGACTTTTAGGGGCTGACCTTAAGAGTTGTTTTAAGAGTGAGCAAAGAGACCCATTTTGAGACCTCTACTAGTCTCATTTCATCTACTACACAAGGTAAGTGTAGTTTTACCAATATTCTTCACCTCTTTCTTCTTTCCTTAAATTTTTAACCTCATTTCCTAACTCCTACATTTTTTTTGATATTCCTTGACTTAGGGACTGACCTAAGTCACTTCTTCATCAAGAGTGATTTAGTCCATTTTTCACCAACAAATCAATCTTTAAGGTGGGTGGAAAAATTCTTTCAACTTCTAGGTGTTTTAATTAAAATGCATGTAGTGTTTTGTTATTGAGCCCTTGATATATATATATTATGTATTGTATGCTATTTTCTTGTATCAAGTTGAAAATTTCTCAAGTGTTGCTCAAAAATGCGATTTATCGAAAATTAGGGCATATATGTACACTTTATTGTTATATTTGATGAATTCTTGTATGAGATGGTCATGTATGTGTATGACTCTTGAAATCCATGTTTTGTATGACTTATAACCTGGAAAAGTCGAGCATAATTGATTAAATTTCAATTTTTGGACTTAAAATGCAAAAATGGAAAGTTGGTGGACTTAATTGCAAGAAAATAAAACTTAAGGGATCCCTTTGTAATTTTCGAGTTTTGGGACTGTATTCAGGTTCAAAAATGATGTTTGGACATTTTAATAAAGTTTTAAGAGTTTTTAGATAAATAAAATCAACCTTTAAAAGCCCAAGAACTAGATTGTAAAATTTTAGAAGTTTAAGGGCTATTTTGCAATTTTCGAAACTGTACCAAGCCTTATTTTTAAAATTTGAAATTTTAACTCTTAAGGGATTGTAAATAACATATTTTAAGTGTATTCCAAAAATCCAAGTGTTTAGAGCTTGGAAAATAATTTTATAAAACTTGAGGGACCAAATTGTAAAAGATTAAAATTGAGGACCAAAATGAAATTTCCAGGACTTGTGCAGTACATGCACCTGTAAATACTAATATAACTATAACATAATGATATTTTGGACCCAAGGTTCAAATTTCATAACAATGGGACCCCTAAAAGCCTTAAAGGCAATTATTTCGAAATGGGACAAAAATGAGATTTTCAAACGTTAAGGGGCCTATACTTATTTATTTCTAAAACTGTTTTTATCCCAATATCCCACTGACCTTAGTGACATTTTCCAACTGGAATCACATTAAAAGCCCTTCCGGTTTGTGAGTTCCAATTATTTTAAACTTAGGGACCAAACTGACAATTTTAACAAATTTGGGGATAATGTGAGAATTTATAAAAACTCGACCCCAAAACTTTAAAAAAACTGAATTTCTGAACAATTTAGAGAATTTAGGAACTAACCTCATAATAATATAAGGCCGGGACATTTATTTATTCAATTTTTAACCCCAAAAGAATTGGTTTATACAAAACGTGGCAAATTGTAAATTTTCTTTTTACAAGAACCTAACTCGAATTATTTTTATTTTAAAGAAACAGCCCTGGACCCTCTGACTTTAATTATTGATTAAAATATTTTATTTCTCAAAAATCCCTTGAATTATCGAATCGTCTTGACCGATTAATACGCGATCGTGGGGCGACTTCCTCGTCTTGCGACTTAGAATCTATAACGGACCTATGTTCCACCTAATCTTTCAAGATATTGAAGATTGCTTATCCTCCCTATAATCATCTTCATCCAAATAAATGCACCAACGCCATAATTGCCTTGCGCAAATTTCGAAAACATTCCTAAAATGCTTCCCTGAATCAATAATACTCGACTGCCTGGTTGACTACCTAACCGTGTACATACTTTCCTGTCTGAGTCAACTTGGTGCGTCGAGCTCACAGTTGGAATAGATACGTCAGGCATGGAACCGGGCAGCTCGGCTGCTATTCCACTCTCTGGCCCCATCGTCCTAATCCCGCAACTGAGGGATGGAGCTTATCCAAGGGAAGCAGGTCGTAGTACTTGAGATATAATCATGATTATGAAGAATCCGAGCCTTGCAAGCTCCAATGTGGATTTTGTCTTTGCTATAGAGCGATAAGGTGACAGGTCTTGGACCATCTTGAACGGGAGTTACAAGGAAGAACGAAGGACTCATTTGCCCCGATCCACACGATTCGAGTTAAACGGACCCGATTGGTTGGCGATAAATCTGCACGCAACCGCTACTTGTATTGCATTGGTTGGCGCTACAAACCGCGTGCAACCGCTACTTGTATTGCATTGGTTGGCGCTACAAACGTCACGCAACCTTTACTCGTTTGCATAGGATTGGCGTTACATTCAAAGACGCACTAATTCCTGTCTTGCCTGAATCATAGTGCTTGTGTGACCACGAACTATTTCTTAAACTGTATAAGTATATTACTTAATATATATTTATCATGACGCTTGTGGACTATTTGTGAAAACATGCATCATACCTCACGTGTTTTCATACAACCATTTTCTCGCATTAACTATATACATCGCCACACTCTCATACGATCACCCCATCCACTGAGATTTCTATCTCATTCTCTCCTGTTTTCTAACCTTTAGATGAGGAGTACGTTGAAGACGTCGAACATACCACAGACTGAATCCCATGCTCCGCCCGTCGTACTAGTTCCTATAATCATTGATGTCAAGTGATATTTTCTTTGCTTTTGTTATTGTTGAACTCCTTCGTTCTGTTTTAGTTTGGACTGTAAGTTTAAATTCGGATATTTTGATGGATTATATTCGGATATTGTCGGACCTTGAGATGTAATTCGTACTTGTGTGTATTTTATTCCGCTACATTAGACTCTATTTCACTTGGAGTTTTGTATCCTTGGTTTAGACTGTTAAATTATTTCTGTGTAAGTGATTGATCGTCATCGCGTCACGTTTGGGGCGTGACAGTTATGGTATCAGAGCTCGGCTAGTAAGATGGAAACTTACACCTAGCTGACCCAGGATAGGTTCCTCTGACCTTGGATTGGGTACCGCTACTAGATGACCTAAGTTGAATCTTGGATGAATATTTGAACTCTTTTGGGCTGTTATAGTGTTAAGATATCCGGATATTCCTCTATTTGGATGTTTGGTGATCTAGAAAATCAGTGATTTAGAGATTATAATGTCTGATATGGTGATGCTCGAAGAATATGAGGATATCTCATGATAAGTATATATTTGGATGTGATATATTATGGGATCTAGACATCTAATGATATTACTTTGGGGAAAATGATGGTAGGGGAATCACTAAGTATATTGATCAAGGATAATACCCTTGTGTTATTCATTCTCAAGTACTTGCACAAGCTTAAGTAAGAGAATTTGACTTGTGGTTTAGGTATCACGGATAAGATACGTTAAGGATGTGACTATTATACGATCTCGACTAGATGTTACCACTAAATATCCCCTCCCGAGGATAGACGAACTATTTGATCAACTTCAAGAACCGACGGTGTACTCGAAGTTTAATTTACAACAATGATATTATCAACTGAAGATCCGTGAAGAAGACGTTTCCAAAACAGAATTTCAAACAAGATATGGACACTACGAGTTTGTAGTGTCACGCCCCAAACGGGACGCGACGAACGATCCACAACTTAAATATAATAACCAAACAGTCCAGACAAATATCAACGAGAACCCAATGAGACAGAGTCAAATAGAAAATGGAAATAGATAACAAGTACAAGTTACAACTTAAGTTCCAACAAAATCCAAATACATCCAACATAATAACCTCGAATAAGTTTACGGTGCCAAAACTAAAACAACATGTAAAGTGCAATATCCAAATCTTAATCGTCAAAGGGTCCTACGCCCTTAAATTACAAATCAAAGAGAGAAAAGAGTAGCAGGATAAACGGGAGTCCAACATCAATAGAAGTACATGAAATAAGAACGATCATCGGTAAAAAAAAAAAGTGCAAGATCGACAGCAGGCGGGCGAGGTCATCAATCTGTGGCGGTTCGAAATCTTCAATATAGTCCCCATCTAAAGGTTAGAAAACAGTGGGGATGAGACAGAAATCTCTCGGTGGATGGGGTGATCGGGTGCAAGTGTGGGCGAATATAGTTCTTGTGAGAAAACAGATTATATGAAAAACGCGTGAGTATGACGATGAATTCACACATTCACAAGCGTTGTGATAAAATATTTAAATAATATACTTATATAGTTCAAGAAAAATTCATGGTCACACAGCACTATGTGATTGATCAAGACAGTAGGATTGCGTACGGAAATGTAACGCCAATCCTATGCAAGGCAAATAATGGTTGCGCACGGATTTGTAGCGCCAACCAATGCAAAACGGTAAGCGGTTGCGTGCGGAAATGTAACGCCAACCAAAACGGGACGATAACTCCGGAATCGTGTGGATCGACAGCGATTCCTTTGTTCTTCCTTGTAACTCCCGGTCAAGTATGGTCCAAGACCGCACCTTATCGCTCCGTAGGGCAAAGACAAAATCCCAAGAGAGCCGGCGAGGCTCGGATCTGTCATAATCATGATTATACCTCGAAGACTACGACCCGCTTCCCTGGACAACTCCGTCCCTCGATTTGCGGGATTAGGGCGATGGGGGGAAGAGTGGAATAGCAGCCGAGCCGCCTGCCGGTTCCCCCGACGTATCCATTCCGATTCGTGAGCTCGACACACCAAGTTTGACTCAGCAGAAAGTAATTACAATTACAAAAATCAACCTTGCAATGAGTATTATTGATTGAAGCGATTTAGGATAATTTTCGAAAAAAAATGCGAGTGGCAATTATGGCGTTGGTGGAGTTTATGGATGAAGATGATTATCGGAAGGATAAGCAACCTTCGATATCTTGAATAAGAATTGGGTGGAACATAAGTCCGTTATAGATTCAAAATCGCAAGCGCGGGAGTCGCTCCGCGATCGGGTATTAATCGGTCAAATTGATCCGATAAGTCAAGGGTTTTTGGGAAAGTAAAACACTTTAATTAAATCTCCAAGTCAGAGGGTCCAGGGCAATTTTAGTAAAAGAGAAAATAATTTGAGTTAGGTCCTTTATAAAAGAAAAATTGTAATTTAGCCCCGTTTTGTAAAAACCAACACTTTTGGGGTTAAAAATTGAATAAATAAATATCCCGACCTTGAAAAATTATGAGGTCAGTTCCTAAATTCTCCAAATTGTCCAGAGATTCAGGGTTTTTAAAGTTTTATGGTCGAGTTTTTATAAAAATCTCACATTGGCCCCAAATTTGTAAAAATTGTCAATTCGGACCTTAAGTTTTAAAAATTCGGAACTCACAAACCGGAAGGGATTTTAATGTGATTCCAGTTGGAAAATGTCACTAAGGTTGGTAGGATATTGGGACAAAAGCAGTTTTTAAAAGCAATATGTGTAGGTCCTTCAACTTTTGAAAATATCATTTTTGTCCCATTTTAAAATAATTGCCTTTAAGGCTTTTAGGGGTCCAATTGTTATGAAATTTGAACCTTGGGTCCAAAATACAATTAAGTTATAGTTAAGTTAGTATTCCCAGGTGCATGGGCTGCATAAGTCCTGGAATTTTCATTTGGGTCCTCAAGTTTAATATTTTACACATTAGTCCCTCAATTTTTGAAAAATTACTTTCCAAGCCCTAAACACTTGGATTCTTGGAATACTTTTAAAATATGTAATTCCCAGTACCTTAAGAGTAAAAACTTCAAATTTTAAAATTTAGGTCTGGGGCAGTTTTAAAAATTGCAAAGTAGCCCTTAAACTTTCAAAATTTTACAATCTAGTCCTTGGGCTTTTAAAGGTTGATTTTATTTATCTTAAAACTCTTAAAACTTTATTAAAATGTCCAAAAGTTATTTTTGAACCTGAGTACAGTCCCAAAATTCGAAATTTGCAGAGGGGTCCTTTAACTTTCATTTTCTTGCAATTTAGTCCACCAACTTTCCATTTTTGCATTTTTAAGTCCAAAATTGAAATTTAATCAATTATGCTCGACTTGTCCAGGTTATAAGTCATCCAAAATATAGATTTTAAATATCATACACATGCATGTCCAATAAATACAAGAATTCATCAAATAAAACATTAAATTGCACATGCATGCACCTAAAATTCAATAAATGGCAATTTTGAGCAACTCTTGAGAATTTTCATGATTTGATATATAAAATTGACATGCAATACATAGATTATACATCTCAAGGCTCATGATCAAAATTTCTACATGCATTTTAATAAAAACACCTAATAGTTGGAAAGTATTTTTCCACCCACCTTAAAATTGGAAAATTGTGAAATAAAAGGATAAATTTCACAATTTTTGATGAGGTCACTTAGGTCAGCCCCTAAGTCAAGAAATATCAAAAATTTGGAGTTAGAAAAATGAGAGAAAAATTAGAGAGAAAAGAAGGAGATGAGGAAATTAGAAAGACTACACTTTACCTTGTGTAGTAGGTGATTTGAAACTAGTTGGAGCTTCAAATTTGGAGATTTTGGTTCAACTCCAAAATCACCTAAGGTCAGCCCCTATTTCTCAAAAATGAAAAAGGGGTGTTAAAATTTGAAAAAAATAGAAGGAAGAGGAAAGAAGGGTTCTAGTGTCCAATTCTTACCTTGTAGTCCAATTTTCTCTACTAGTTCTTCTTCAAGTCTTCAAGTTTCACCACCATGCATGCATGTCTCCAAGTGGTCTTCTAAGTACCTCAAAATCCAAAATTCAAGCTTATATTAAAAAGAGAAGGTGAGGAGTAGTAAGAATTTAAGTTGAATTGAGGAGTGAAATTTCTTACCTTGAGATAGGGGTGTTCGAATTTTTAGTGTTTAAGTGGTAAGATTGTTTGTTTTGGTTTAGATGTTTGAAGAAAGAAGTATGTTTGATGTTAGGAAGAAGATGTTGTTGAAGGTTTGAAGGTAGGCTTGAAGATGTGAAGAACTTGTGTTTGAATTTTTGAAGATGTGAAGAAGTGGTACTTGAAGATATGAAGAATTTTTGTTTGAAGATTTGAAGATGTGAAGAGTTGGTGTTTGAAGGTTTGAAGATATGAATGAATTTTTGTTTGAAGATTTGAAGATGTGAAGAGTTGGTGTTTGAAGGTTTGAAGATATGAATGAATTTTTGTTTGAAGATTTGAAGATGTGAAGAGTTGGTGTTTGAAGGTTTGAAGATATGAATGAATTTTTGTTTGAAGATTTGAAGATGTGAAGGATTTTTAGAGAGAGATTAGAGAGAAGGAGGAGAAAAGGTTTGAGAATTAAAATGTGTTGGATGAAAAATGAATTTTTGTGTAAATTTTGCCATTATGGCCGTCCACCATGGGGGGGGGGAGAGGAATTTTTTGTTCAATTTTGTGTCTTGCAAATTGTCTCTTGCATGGGGACAAAAGGGTGGTCAAAGGTATGAAATGAGAAGAAATGTTGGAAGACTTCCAACATGTTGGCAAAATTAATAATAAAGAATTAATGTAAGAGATGGTGTGTATAATGTTTGAATTAATGGTATAATTATACACAAGATGACTAATATAAGGTGTAGGTGTACAAGAGTTGGATGATATTTTTACTCCAAAAATGTCATCATGACCGTACATACTAGGGGCTTTATGGTAATTTCATATTTTTTTTTGTCCCAAATTTGATGATAATAGATGAAATATATCAATCTCCAAAATATTTAGTGATTTCCTTGATCACTTGTAAGTCTCATGATCACTTAATCTAAATCAAAATCTTAATTCTATAAGGTAAAAGTCTCTAAAATAAATAGTCTCTTAAAATTCTAAGGTGACTAATAAATACAAAAATAGTAATAGTGATCAATCAAGTGATCATAATTGAGGAATGGAATTAATGATGATCATGATCACAAGTAATTAAACAAAATGAAATAAAGTACAAAATGTATATATTATCAATACTTACCCGTCAAAATGACGCGGTAAAATAGTCGATCAAAAGTATAAACAACAATAAGGATCAATTATAAGCTCGGAAAAATCGGGGCTTCACATCCTCCCCTCCTTAAAAGAATTTGGTCCCCAAATTCTCTTCATAATAGTTCTGGATATTGATTCCTTATGTCTTCTTCCATCTCCCACGTTGCGTCTTCGTCCGGTTGTGGTTCGCCACACCACTTTAACCATCGGGATTTCTGTCTTACGCAACTGTCGTATCTGCGATCAATAATCCGGATTGGCCTCTCGGTGTAGGATAGATTTTCCATTAGAGGAGGAGTACCACGAGTGATGATATGTTCGGGATCTGGTTGATACTTCTCAATCTTGATACGTGGAATACATCGCGCATTCACGCATATGGTCGGTAACTCGAGTTGATAGCTAACTTCCCGATTCTCTCGTAAAATCTTATAAGGTTCAACATACCTCGGACTTAACTTGCCTCCTTTCTTCGGGTTGATTAATCCTTTTCGTGGTGAGAGTCCGAGAAAATACTTCATCTCCGACTTCAAATTCCAAATCCTTTCTTCTCTTGTCCGTGCAACTCTTTTGGCGGCTCGAGCCGTGCGAATCCGCTCTCGATCGCCTTGACCTTCTCCATGGCCTCCGAATCGAGTCGACCTTTGGAATCGAGGCGACTTTCGTTTCTCTTTCGAGTCCATTGGTCGTCAATCTCCCAGTGTAGTGGGGATCTACATTTTCACCCATATAATGCCTCGTAGGTGTCATCCCGATCGTGGCACGATAATCGTTATTGCAGGCGAACTCGGCTAATGGTAAGTGCGAATCCCAACTCCCCGGGAAATCCAACGTGCGGTGCTCGCAACATATCTTCCAAGGTTTGAATCGTTCGCTCGATCGTCCATCGGTTTGTGGATGTCTTCTTTGTCTTGAAACTTAGCGAGGTACCCAACTTTTCGTGCAAGCACTTCCAAAACTGGAGACAAACCTCGGGTCTCTGGTCTGATACTATGTCAACTAGTACTCCATGCAGTCGAATGATCTCTCGGATATAAATGCGCAAGTTTTCGCAAGCTATCAGTTTTCTTAATGGGTAAGAAGTGTGCAGGTTTCGTGAGTCGGTCTACAACTACCCAAATAGCATCATGGACTCCTCTGGTCTTTGGTAGATCCGTCACGAAGTCCATCATTATGTGTTCCCATTTTCACTCTGGGAATCCTCTTTCGAAATAATTCCTTTCAAATTCTAGATGAGATTCATACTTATTGTATCTATTCATGAAGGATATATCCCATCCTCAATATCAAAACTTAAGTGGCCTAGAGGCGCTTATATTCGATCCAAATTCCCATCAGCCAATTTCCAATAATCATTCTGCAAAAATATCTCTAACAACCTTAGTGGTATGCAAAATTTCTTGTCATCACCTTGTAATAGACACTATTCATAGTACCCTATTCATGTGATCCGTAATATTTGCACCACTATTCGATTATCACTTAACCAATCATTTCTACTCCACATATCAGTCTAATGTACTATTCTCATAATTATTACTTCAAAACATACCTCTTATAATTCAAATCCCGAATATATCCTTGCTTGTCACAGCTAGTCAATACTTCATTTACCTAAGAAAGTGATACTCGTTATAATAAAGTCGATTTAACTAAATAGTCGACACCTATTCATATCGTGGTATATTTCCTCGAACAATTGGTAGTAGATTTCATCGCTAAAAGTGCATGATCAACCCATAATCTCCACCCATCAACATATAATAGTCGAGACCTCAGTAATCATTTAATAAGTTATTTCCATAGTTGTAATCATATGAGTTGCTCCTTCCAAAATCTTGATAGCAATCTCAATTTCCCATATCCATAAGGTCCTTGATTATTCCAGATAAATGTGCACATCTCATATACTTTATATAGAATACTATTATCCGTCTCCTCCGAAATTAATCAATACTTAATACTCAATAACTATGTCGAAATCAATCAAATTCATATATCATGTGAGTGCCTAGATCACCATAATATTCCGAATACTCACAGATAATCATTATCCCAAATTTAATTCACAAATGAGATATCATAACTTAAAAATATATATAGTGACAATATCCAGTTGAGACCCTATAATCGTCATATCCTTTACGTATCTTATCCACGATACCAAACAACAAGTCAAATTTGCTTATTTAAGCTCGTAGAAGTATTTAGAACGAATAATACAATGGCATATCATCGGTAAATCCCACTTAGTGATTCCCACCAATCATTCTCTAAACTAATATCATTAGGCATCTAACTTCTATAATATATCATATGACCCAATTATATACTGTCAAGTGATAACCTTATATCCTTCAAGTCTCATCATAATGGGGAATTATAGCCTTCAAGTCAAGAAATTCCTAAATCACCTACATCCAAAATGAGGCATATCCATTAATGTAAAATTGGAATACACCCATGAAGTCCAACACTAGTAATACCGAGTCAAAGATACATCGAACCAAAATACAATCGAATCTAATACAACAGAAGCAAGGTACATCATGGTGGAAAAGTGTCTACAATAACGAAGCACAACCGACAATCAAGCTAGCTAATCGGTGAGATCGCCATCATCGTCACTAGTCGCTACGTCCATAAGGGGCCTGGTCAGCCGAGGTGGCGCCGACCTCGGCCAATCGACGAAATCTAACCACCGCTCGAATCCTGTGCATCATCAAGCGGAGCAGCCTTAGGTGCCTCATGCTCTCCGACCTCGACCGGATCCTCCTCTCAGGATCCTTCTCGTGGTCCTCCGGCGTCGGGTACGGGCCCCACCTCGGGTGGTGGCAATGGTTGTGCATTAGCTGCCTGAGCGACCTCTAAAGCAGCGTCTCTCCGAGCTAGGGCCGTGTAAGGTCCTCTATCACCGTCATCCGCTTTATGAGGGTCTCTCCAAGCGCTCAATGGTATCGCGAGATATGCGGGAGTCAATCTCCCACACAAGCGGCCTGTCACTTGCTCTCTTCATTTTTCTCACACATTATCCGGCGTTCTTGGATAATTTGTATCCGATCCTCCCGCGCCCGTATGGTGTTGTCGCGGTCCTTAATGATAATGGTCAACTCGCTCTTTTCATCTTGGCTCCTTGCCAAGCTACCGTGTCAAGTCCCCATTCACATACCGGGCGCTCCTCGGATAGCTCCGAGGTTGCTCGAATACTCTCCCGCACGGTGAATCGTGAGTGCCGGTAGTACTCCCGCCCAAGACGGTCGAATAAACGCCCCACCAAGTAGGTGGCGCGGCTCCATCCTAACCAAACAAAACTAAGGCGGATCAGTCAAAGGCAAAGGAAAGACACGGAGGGGAAAAAGGAAAGAATGAACAAAGAAAGTCAGTCAAGAATCAACTAAGTCAAGACAAGTATGACTATGGTATCTCCAAATATGCGCTCTAACTTTGTTTCAATCTCAATAATATGGTTCTACGCCAAATTGAAATCGATTTCACACTTAATTAGTCAAGTCACGGTAATACCAAAAACACAGCATCGAGGGTCCTATCTCGGGTTAGCTCGGTGTAAGTTTCCATCTTACTAGCCGAGCTCTGATACCACTCTTACTGTCACGCCCCAAACGGGACGCGACGAACGATCCACAACTTAAATATAATAACCAAACAGTCCAGACAAATATCAACGAGAACCCAATGAGACAGAGTCTAAATAGCAGCGGAAATAGATAACAAGTACAAGTTACAACTTAAGTTCCAACAAAATCCAAATACATCCAACATAATAACCTGAATAAGTTTACAGGCCAAAACTAAAACAACATGTAAAGTGCAATATCCAAATCTTAATCGTCAAAGGGTCCTACGCCCTTAAATTACAGTCAAAGAGAGAAAAGAGTAGCAGGATAAACGGGAGTCCAACATCAATAGAAGTACATGAAATAAGAACGATCATCGGTAAAAAAAGTGCAAGATCGACAGCGGGGCGAGGTCATCAATCAACTGTGGCGGTTCGAAATCTTCAATATAGTCCCCATCTAAAGGTTAGAAAACGGTGGGGATGAGACAAAATCTCGGTGGATGGGGTGATCGTGTGCAAGTGTGGCGCAATATAGTTCTTGTGAGAAAACAGATTATATGAAAACGCGTGAGTATGACGCATGAATTCACACACACGATTCACAAGCGTTGTGATAAAATATTTAAATAATATACTTATATAGTTCAAGAAAAACAGATTCATGGTCACACAGCACTATGTGATTCAATCAAGACAGTAGGATTGCGTGCGGAAATGTAACGCCAATCCTATGCAAGGCAAATAATGGTTGCGTACGGATTTTGTAGCGCCAACCAATGCAAAAAGCAAGTAGCGGTTGCGCACGGAAATGTAACGCCAACCAAAACGGGACGATAACTCGGAATCGTGTGGATCGGCAAAGCGATTCCTTCGTTCTTCCTTGTAACTCCCGGTCAAGTATGGTCCAAGACCGGCACCTTATCGCTCCGTAGGCAAAGACAAAATCCCAAGAGAGCCGGGCGAGGCTCGGATCTGTCATAATCATGATTATACCTCGATCTACGACCCGCTTCCCTTGGACAACTCCGTCCCTCGATTGCGGGATTAGGACGATGGGGTAGGAAGAGTGGAATAGCAGCCGAGCTGCCGGTTCCATCCCCGACGTATCCATTCCGAGTCGTGAGCTCGACACACCAAGTTGACTCAGCAGAAAGTAATTACAATTACAGCAAAATCAACCAGTGCAATCAGTATTATTGATTCAGGGAAGCAGTTTAGGATAATTTTCGAAAAAAATGCGAGTGGCAATTATGGCGTTGGTGGAGTTTATGGATGAAGATGATTATCGGAAGGATAAGCAACCTTCGATATCTTGAATAAGAATTGGGTGGAACATAAGTCCGTTATAGATTCAAAATCGCAAGGCGAGGAGTCGCTCCGCGATCGGGTATTAATCGGTCAAATTGATCCGATAAGTCAAGGGTTTTTGGGAAAGTAAAACACTTTAATTAAATCTCCAAGTCAGAGGGTCCAGGGCAATTTTAGTAAAAGAGAAAATAATTTGAGTTAGGTCCTTTATAAAAGAAAAATTGTAATTTAGCCCCGTTTTGTAAAAACCAACACTTTTGGGGTTAAAAATTGAATAAATAAATATCCCGACCTTGAAAAATTATGAGGTCAGTTCCTAAATTCTCCAAATTGTCCAGAGATTCAGGGTTTTTAAAGTTTTATGGTCGAGTTTTTATAAAAATCTCACATTGGCCCCAAATTTGTAAAAATTGTCAATTCGGACCTTAAGTTTTAAAAATTCGGAACTCACAAACCGGAAGGGATTTTAATGTGATTCCAGTTGGAAAATGTCACTAAGGTTGGTAGGATATTGGGACAAAAGCAGTTTTTAAAAGCAATATGTGTAGGTCCTTCAACTTTTGAAAATATCATTTTTGTCCCATTTTAAAATAATTGCCTTTAAGGCTTTTAGGGGTCCAATTGTTATGAAATTTGAACCTTGGGTCCAAAATACAATTAAGTTATAGTTAAGTTAGTATTCCCAGGTGCATGGGCTGCATAAGTCCTGGAATTTTCATTTGGGTCCTCAAGTTTAATATTTTACACATTAGTCCCTCAATTTTTGAAAAATTACTTTCCAAGCCCTAAACACTTGGATTCTTGGAATACTTTTAAAATATGTAATTCCCAGTACCTTAAGAGTAAAAACTTCAAATTTTAAAATTTAGGTCTGGGGCAGTTTTAAAATTGCAAAGTAGCCCTTAAACTTTCAAAATTTTACAATCTAGTCCTTGGGCTTTTAAAGGTTGATTTTATTTATCTTAAAACTCTTAAAACTTTATTAAAATGTCCAAAAGTTATTTTTGAACCTGAGTACAGTCCCAAAATTCGAAATTTGCAGAGGGGTCCTTTAACTTTCATTTTCTTGCAATTTAGTCCACCAACTTTCCATTTTTGCATTTTTAAGTCCAAAATTGAAATTTAATCAATTATGCTCGACTTGTCCAGGTTATAAGTCATCCAAAATATAGATTTTAAATATCATACACATGCATGTCCAATAAATACAAGAATTCATCAAATAAAACATTAAATTGCACATGCATGCACCTAAAATTCAATAAATGGCAATTTTGAGCAACTCTTGAGAATTTTCATGATTTGATATATAAAATTGACATGCAATACATAGATTATACATCTCAAGGCTCATGATCAAAATTTCTACATGCATTTTAATAAAAACACCTAATAGTTGGAAAGTATTTTTCCACCCACCTTAAAATTGGAAAATTGTGAAATAAAAGGATAAATTTCACAATTTTTGATGAGGTCACTTAGGTCAGCCCCTAAGTCAAGAAATATCAAAAATTTGGAGTTAGAAAAATGAGAGAAAAATTAGAGAGAAAAGAAGGAGATGAGGAAATTAGAAAGACTACACTTTACCTTGTGTAGTAGGTGATTTGAAACTAGTTGGAGCTTCAAATTTGGAGATTTTGGTTCAACTCCAAAATCACCTAAGGTCAGCCCCTATTTCTCAAAAATGAAAAAGGGGTGTTAAAATTTGAAAAAAATAGAAGGAAGAGGAAAGAAGGGTTCTAGTGTCCAATTCTTACCTTGTAGTCCAATTTTCTCTACTAGTTCTTCTTCAAGTCTTCAAGTTTCACCACCATGCATGCATGTCTCCAAGTGGTCTTCTAAGTACCTCAAAATCCAAAATTCAAGCTTATATTAAAAAGAGAAGGTGAGGAGTAGTAAGAATTTAAGTTGAATTGAGGAGTGAAATTTCTTACCTTGAGATAGGGGTGTTCGAATTTTTAGTGTTTAAGTGGTAAGATTGTTTGTTTTGGTTTAGATGTTTGAAGAAAGAAGTATGTTTGATGTTAGGAAGAAGATGTTGTTGAAGGTTTGAAGGTAGGCTTGAAGATGTGAAGAACTTGTGTTTGAATTTTTGAAGATGTGAAGAAGTGGTACTTGAAGATATGAAGAATTTTTGTTTGAAGATTTGAAGATGTGAAGAGTTGGTGTTTGAAGGTTTGAAGATATGAATGAATTTTTGTTTGAAGATTTGAAGATGTGAAGAGTTGGTGTTTGAAGGTTTGAAGATATGAATGAATTTTTGTTTGAAGATTTGAAGATGTGAAGAGTTGGTGTTTGAAGGTTTGAAGATATGAATGAATTTTTGTTTGAAGATTTGAAGATGTGAAGGATTTTTAGAGAGAGATTAGAGAGAAGGAGGAGAAAAGGTTTGAGAATTAAAATGTGTTGGATGAAAAATGAATTTTTGTGTAAATTTTGCCATTATGGCCGTCCACCATGGGGGAGAGAGAGGAATTTTTGTTCAATTTTGTGTCTTGCAAATTGTCTCTTGCATGGGGACAAAAAGGGTGGTCAAAGGTATGAAATGAGAAGAAATGTTGGAAGACTTCCAACATGTTGGCAAAATTAATAATAAAGAATTAATGTAAGAGATGATGTGTATAATGTTTGAATTAATGGTATAATTATACACAAGATGACTAATATAAGGTGTAGGTGTACAAGAGTTGGATGATATTTTTACTCCAAAAATGTCATCATGACCGTACATACTAGGGGCTTTATGGTAATTTCATATTTTTTTTTGTCCCAAATTTGATGATAATAGATGAAATATATCAATCTCCAAAATATTTAGTGATTTCCTTGATCACTTGTAAGTCTCATGATCACTTAATCTAAATCAAAATCTTAATTCTATAAGGTAAAAGTCTCTAAAAAATAAATAGTCTCTTAAAATTCTAAGGTGACTAATAAATACAAAAATAGTAATAGTGATCAATCAAGTGATCATAATTGAGGAATGGAATTAATGATGATCATGATCACAAGTAATTAAACAAAATGAAATAAAGTACAAAATGTATATATTATCAATACTTACCCGTCAAAATGACGCGGTAAAATAGTCGATCAAAAGTATAAACAACAATAAGGATCAATTATAAGCTCGGAAAAATCGGGGCTTCACATGTAGTGATGTCTTTCGGTCTAACGAACGCACCAGTAGCATTTATGGATTTGATGCATCGAGTCTTTAAACCTTATTTCGATCAATTCGTAGTGATATTCATTGATGACATACTCATATACTCTAAGTCTAGAAAAGAGCATAAACGTCATCTGAAAATTGTTTTGGAGATACTACGAGAGCACAAGTTGTATGCCAAATTCGCCAAGTGCGAATTTTGGCTTAGTGAAGTCGCATTCTTGGGACACTTAGTATCCAAGACCTTTGGGATCGCCATAGACCCTTCAAGGTACATACGGTGGTTGAATGGAAACAACCCGAGTCATCAGAATTTAAGATCGAAGTTTCTTAGGACAAGTGGATATTATCGAAGATTTATTCAGATTTCCCAAGATAGCCGGGACCACTCACTCGACTAACCTGAAGCAAGTCAAGTTTGTGTGGAATGACAAGTGTGAGGCTAGTTTCAAGAGTCAAGAAACGACTTACTACGGCTCAGATTTTAGCCCTTCCAAAGGGAACATAAAACTTTGTCGTCTGATGATGCATCAAAGGAAGGACTAGGAGCAAGACTAATGCGGGAAGGAAAGGTCATTGCTTATGCATCACGGAAACTCAAGCCGTATGAAGCCAATTACCCAACGCATGACTTGGAATTGGCAGCAATAGTGTTCGCGTTAAAGAAATGGAGGCACTATCTCCACGGAGCAACATTCACAATTTTCACAGATCACAAGAGCTTGAAGTATCTAATATCTCATAAAGACCTCAATTTGAGGCAACGGAGATCGATAGAGTTAATAGAAGACTATCACTTTGATATTCAATACCATCCCAGGAAAGCTAACATAGTAGCTGACGCCTTGAGTAAAAAGGCGAGTTTAGCCAGACTAATGATTCGAGAGTGGAAATCATTATAAGAGCTGAGCACTTGGAATCCGACGAGAACCAATACGAATATTTTATGAGCTAACATTTTGGTTAAACCCGATCTGCTGAACGAGATCAAGAAAGCACAAGGAACAGATGTGCATCTTCAAAAACTTAAAGAAAAGATACTTAAGGGTGAGAGTTCAGAATTCTCGGTACATGAAGATGGAATTATTAGATTCCAAAAAATCGACTTTGTGTACCGAGTGACGAGCAAATTACGAATAGAATCATCGCAGAGGCATACATGTTCGAAATACACTATACATCCTGGAGGAAACAAGATGTATAAGGACTTGAAATGGAATTATTGGTTGGTAAACATGAAGAACCAGGTAGCGGAGTTCGTTGCGAGATGTTTGACTTGTCAACAAGTAAAAGCAGAACACCAACGACCATCTGGTTTATTACAACCATTGAGAAATCCAGTGGAAATGGGAACACATAACGATGGACTTGGTGAGGGATCTACCAAGGACCAGACGAGTCGATGACGCCATATGGGTAGTCGTAGACCGACTCACGAAATCTGCACACTTCTTACCCATGAAGAAAACCGACAGCTTGCAGAAACTCGCCTAGATTTATATCCCAGAGATCATTTGACTACATGGAGTGCCAGTCGACATTGTGTCAGACAGAGACCCGAGGTTTGTCTCAGATTCTAGAAGTGCTTGCACGAGGAATTGGGTACCTCGCTAAGTTTCAGCACAACATCACATCCATAAACTGATGGCCAGTCTGAGTGAACGATTCAAACCCTGGAAGATATGCTGCGAGCCTGCACGTTGCATTTCCAAGGGAGTTGGGTTTCGCACGTACCATTGGCCGACTTTGCCTATAATAACAGCTATCATACCACAATTGGGATGGCACCCTATGAAGCCTTGTATGGGCGAAAGTGTAGATTTCCACTACACTGGGAGATTGATGACCAATGGACTCCAAAAGAGGAACGAAAGTCGCCCTCGATTCCAAAGGTCAACTTAGTTCAGGAGGCCATGGAGAAGGTCAAGCTGATCAAGGAACGGATCTGCACAGCTCAGAGCCGCCAAAAGAGTTACGTGAACAAGAGGAGAAAGGATTTGGAATTTGAATCCGGAGACAAAGTATTTCTCAAACTCTCTCCACGGAAATGATTGATCAATCAGAATAAAGGAGGCAAGTTGAGCCCGAGATATGTTGGACCTTACAATATTTTGCAGAGGATCAAGAAGTTAGCCTACCGACTCGAGAAGCACAGTATGTGGGAATGCACGATGTATTCCACGTATAGAGGTTAAAGAAGTATCAACCATATCCCGAGCATATCATCACCCAAGATACTTCTCCTCTTATGGAAAATTTATCCTACATCGAGAAACCAGTCTGGATCATTGACCAACAGATACGTCAATTGCGTAATAGAAAGATTCCGATGGTTAAAGTGGCATGGCAAAACCACAATCGAGACAAAGACGCAACGTGGGAGATGGAAGAAGACATGAGGAATCAATATCCAGAGTTGTTCTGAAGAGAATTTGGGGACCAAATTCTTTTAAGGAGGAGTGAATGTGAGGCCCCGAATTTTAACAACGTGAGATACGGTGTTATGTAGTGATTATTTATTCGGCTATGTATTACAAACCTATTATTAATGAAACGCGACATGACTTTTGTTTATTTCTTCCAATGTCAATTACATCTCCTTTATTTTCGAGCATAATGATTTTATATTCTCCTCTATTACAAATACTTGGTCAGTTGACTACGACTTTAGAATTTTTGGATCCTCGATAATTTAGGAGTATATTCCGACCCTTATCCGAATATTTTATCTTATTTTATAATTCATCCCAACCAACATCCAATTTATTTTTCGATTACACATTTCTTATTTCAATTCTTTATTTTAAATTTCTAAATATTTAATTATGGATATTTATACATTTCATTTTTTTCCCTCAATTTTATAAAGAAAAGAAACCAAATATTTTTTTCTTTTTTCCCAAATTTTCGAAATTACCAATTTAAATGGGGAAAATAACTCAATTGTCATCTATCACTATTTTATCATTTTGTATCTCTCAACTAAATTATTATTGGACAAAATAATAAATAAAATTTTGATAATTTCATTTCTATTTTATTTTATGTCTTACAAGCCCACAACTAAAAATCTTCCTACAAATCCCACTAACCCCTTAGTCAAACAAATGAATTTTAAATTTCCCTCTAAAACCTAGCTTTTGGCTTCATGTCCCTAATAAAGAAAGCTATTTAATGTTTTTTACCCTAAATCCCTAATTATTCCCATTAACTATCATTAATCTCCCAAGCAAAAAATCCTCTCCCTTCTCTCTAAACATTCTCCTACTTCTCTCTACAAATTTCTTCATATCTTCAAAACACACATTCTTCAAATCTTCAAACAATCTTCATATCTTCAAAACACACATTCTTCAAATCTTCAAACAATCTTCATATCTTCAAAACACACATTCTTCATATCTTCAAACAATCTTCATATCATCAAACATTTCTTCATATCTTCAAACACACCTCTTTCATATCTCCAAACATTTCTGCATATCTTCAAACACACCTCCCTCATATCTTCAAACACTTCATCATATCTTCAAACACACTTTCTTCATATCTTCAAGAATAATTTCTTCATATCCTCAAACACTTTCTTCTTTCTTCAAACACTTACCAAAAAAACAAGAACTCTTCTTACTTCTTTATTTTCGAAACTATCACTACTACAATGTAAGGAATTTTCTTCTTCAATCCATTTTGATATTTCTAGCTCATCCTCTTCACTTCTTAACCTAAGTTTGATTTTTGGTTTGAGGTACACTTAAAAGACAACTTGAAGATAATAGAGACTTGGAACCATTTTGACTAGACCTCAAGAAATTGTGAAGGAATTTGGACTAGAAGGTAAGAAATGGGATTTTTAGTACATTTTCTTCTTCTCTACTATTTTCCAAAATTTTGATACTCCATTTTCATTTTTGGACTTTTAGGCGCTGAATTGCAAGAAAATAAAATTTAAGGGACACCTCTGTAATTTTCGAGTTTTGCGACTGTACTCAGGTTCAAAATGATGTTTGGACATTTTAATAAAGTTTTAAGAATTTAAAGATAAATAGAATCAACCTTTAAAAGACCAAGAACTAGATTGTAAAATTTTAGAAGTTTAAAGGCTATTTTGCAATTTTCGAAACTGTACTAGGCCCTATTTTTAAAATTTGAAATTTTAACTCTTAAGGGACTGGAAATAACATATTTTAAGTGTATTCCAAAAATCCAAGTGTTTAGAGCTTGGAAAGTAATTTTATAAAACTTGAGGGACCAAATTATAAAAGATTAAAATTGAGGACCAAAATGAAATTTCCAGGACTTGTGCATTCCATGCACCTGGAAATACTAATATAACTATAACATAATGATATTTTGGACCCAAGGTTCAAATTTCATAACAATCGGACCCCTAAAAGCCTTAAAGGCAATTATTTCGAAATGAGACAAAAATGAGATTTTCAAAAGTTAAGGGGCCTATACTTATTTATTTCTAAAACTATTTTTATTCCAATATCCCACTGACCTTAGTGACATTTTCCAACTGGAATCACATTAAAAATCCTTCCGGTTTGTGAGTTCCAATTATTTTAAACTTAGGGATCGAAATGGCAATTTTAACAAATTTGGGGCTAATGTGAGAATTTTATAAAAACTCCAAAACTTTAAAAAACTGAATCTCTGAAACATTTAGAGAATTTAGGAACTGACCTCATAATTTTTCAAGGTCGAGATATTTATTTATTCAATTTTTAACCCCAAAAGAATTGGTTTATACAAAACGGGGCAAATTGTAAATTTTCTTTTTACAAGAACCTAACTCGAATTATTTTTATTTTAAAGAAATAGCCCTGGACCCTCTGACTTTAATTATTGATTAAAATATTTTATTTCTCAAAAATCTCCTGAATTATCGGATCATCTTGACCGATTAATACGCGATCGTGGGGCGACTTCCTCGTCTTGCGATTTCCAATCTATAACGGACCTATTTTCCACCTAATCTTTCAAGATATCGAAGATTGCTTATCCTCCCGATAATCATCCTCATCCAAATAACTCCACCAACGCCATAATTGCCTTGCGTAAATTTCGGAAACTTTCCTAAAATGCTTCCCTGAATCACTAATACTCGACTGCCTGGTTGACTACCTGAACGTGTACTTACTTTCCTGTCTAAGTCAACTTGGTGCGTCGAGCTCACAGTCGGAACGGATACGTCAGGGATGGAACCGGGCAGCTCGGCTTCTATTCCACTCTCTGGCCCCATCGTCCTAAACCCGCAACTGAGGGACGGAGTTTGTTCAAGGGAAGCGGGTCGTAGTACTTGAGGTATAATCATGATTATAACGAATCCGAGCCTTGCAAGCTCCAATGTGGATTTTGTCTTCGCCTATGGAGCGATAAGGTGACAGGTCTTGGATCATCTTGAACGGGGAGTTACAAGTAAGAACGAAGGAATCGCTGTCTGATCCACACGATTCCGGAGTTAAACGGACCCGATTGGTTGGCGCTACAAATCTATACGCTACCGCTACTTGTATTGCATTGGTTGGCGCTACAAATCCATACGCAACCGCTACTTGTATTGCATTGGTTGGCGCTACAAATCGGTACGCAACCTTTACTCGTTTGCATAGGATTGGTGATACATTCAGTACACAATCCTACCTGTATTGCCTGAATCATAGTGCTTGTGTGACCACAAACTATTTCTTAAACTGTATAAGTATATTATTTAATATATATTTATCACGACGCTTGTGGACTATTCATGAAAACATGCATCATACCTCACGTGTTTTCATACAACCATTTTCTCACATTAACTATATACATCGCCACACTCTCACACGATCACCCCATCCACAGAGATTTCTGTCTCATTCCCTCCTGTTTTCTAACCTTTAGATGAGGAGTACGTTGAAGACGTCGAACCTACCACGGACTGAATCCTGTGCTCCGCATGTCATACTAGTTCCTATAATCATTGATGTCGAGCGACATTTTCTTTGCTTTTGTTATTGTTGAACTCCTTCGTTCTGTTTTAGTTTGGACTGTAAGTTTAAATTCGGATATTTTGATGGATTTTATTCGGATATTGTCGGACCTTGAGATGTAATTTGTACTTGTGTGTATTTTATTCCGCTGCATTAGATTCTATTTCACTTGAAGTTTTGTATCCTTGGTTTAGACTGTTGAATTATTTCTGTTTAAGTGATTGATCGTCGTCGCGTCACGTTTGGGGCATGACCCGCTTCCCTTGGACAACTCCGTTCCTCAGTTGCGGGGACGTATCTATTCCGACTGTGAGCTCGACACACCAAGTTGACTCAGACAGGAAAGTAAATACAAGTTCAGGAAGTCAACCAGGCAGTCGAGTATTATTAATTCAGGGAAGCAGTACATGAAAAGTTTTGAAAATTTCGAGTGGCAATTATGGCGTTGGTGGAGTTATTTGGATGAAGATGATTATCGAGAGGACAAGCAATCTTCGATATCTTGAAAGATTAGGTGGAACAAACCTGTTGGGAAATTTATTTTTAGATTTTGATGAATGTCATGTAAAACTTAGACTAGAAAGTTGGCACCCCATTTTCTTTGTAATTTGCATTGTAATAGATAGGGTTGTTCAAGCTGAGTTAAATCAGCTATGCCTAAATATGCAAGAAGTCAACTGGAACTAGAAATCGCAAGAAGGCTCTTAGTATCTTCCAAGTCTTCTAAGTATACCTCAAACCAAAAATCAAACTTAAGTTAAGAAGTGAAGATGATGAGCTAGAGGATAACGAGATGATTTTTAGAACGCAATTTCTTACCTTGTTGGTATGGTTTGGTTCGAATTCAATGGATAGATGGAGGAGATTTCTTGTTTTTGATTAAGTATAGAAGATAGATGATGATAAGAAGAAGAAAAGAAGAAGAGAGAATTAGAAGGATTTTTCTTTTAGAGAGAAGGAGGTAATTTACAATTAGAGGGAGTAAATGTTGGTGAAATGAACAAGGATTTTATACATTTTGTTTTGGTTTGGTTAGATGATGAGTTAGTGTAATAATTGAGAAAAATTAGAACATAAAATAATAGGTAGGTTACTTTCTTAGGGACAATTGGCCAAAAACTAATTTTTAGGGGGGAATTTAAAATATATTTGTTTGACCAATTGTGATAGTGGGGTTTGTAGGAAAACTGTAATATGTAGATTTTTTTTTAACAAAAAATATAAATAACCTCCCACGGGTATTTTTGAATATTAGAAAAAAAAAACATATTTGATTTTCTTTTCTTTTATAAAATTGAAGAAAAATAAAATGTATAAATATTTATACTTAAATATTAAATTTAAAATTAAAGATGTGAAATAAGAAATATGTATTTTTGAAAAAAAATTAATTGGAAGTTGTTGGGGAAATGAATTATAGAATATAGTGAAATATTTGGATAGGGATTCGAATATACTCCTAATTTATCTAGGGTCCAATATTTCTAAAGTCGTAGTCATTCGATCAAGTATTAATACTAGAGGAGAATATAAAATTGTTAAGCTCAAAAATGCGATATGCGTAATTAACGTTGGAAGAAATAAATAAAAGTAGAGTCCCGTTCATTAATAATAGGTTTGTGATACATAGCCGAATAAATAATCACTACATAACACCGTATCTCTCGTTGTTAAAATTCAGGGCCTCACATTCACCCATCCTTAAAAGAATTTGGTTCCCAAATTCTCTTCAGAACAACTCTGGATATTGATTCCTCATGTCTTCTTTCATCTCCCACGTTGCGTCTTCGTCTCGGTTGTGGTTTCGCCATACCACTTTAACCATCGGAATCTCTCTATTACGCAACTGACGTATCTGCTGGTCAATGATTCGGATTGGTTTCTCGATGTAGGATAAATTTTCCATCATAGGAAGAGTATCTTGGGTGGTTATATGCTCGGGATCTGGTTGATACTTCTTTAACCTCGATACGTGGAATACATCGTGCATTCCCACATACTGTGTTGGTAACTCGAGTCGGTAGGCTAACTTCCCGATCCTTTGCAAAATATTGTAAGGTCCAATATATCTCGGGCTCAACTTGCCTCCTTTATTCTGATTGATCAATCCTTTCCGTGGAGAGAGTTTGAGAAATATTTCATCTCCGGGTTCAAATTCCAAGTTCTTTCTCCTCTTGTCTGTAACTCTTTTGGCGGCTCTGAGCTGTGCGGATCCGTTCCTTGATTAGCTTGACCTTCTCCATGGCCTCCTGAACTAAGTCGACCTTTGGAATCAAGGGCGACTTTCGTTTCTCTTTTGGAGTCCATTGGTCATCAATCTCCCAGTGTAGTGGAGATCTACACTTTCGCCCGTACAAGGCTTCGTAGGGTGTCATCCCAATTGTGGCCTGATAGCTGTTATTATAGGCGAACTCGGCCAATGGTAAGTGCAAATCCCAAATTCCTTGGAAATCCAACGTGCGGGCTCGCAAAGATATCTTCCGGGGTTTGAATCGTTCCCTCGACCGCCATCCGTTTGTGGATGTGCTCGTCTTTGAAACTTAGCGAGGTACCCAATTCCTCGTGCAAGTACTTTTAATCGGGAGACAAACCTCGGGTTTCTGTCTGACACAATGTCGACTGGCACTCCATGCCGTCGAATGATCTCTCAAATATAAATTTGCGCGAGTTTCTACAAGCTCTCGATTTTCTTCATGAGTAAGAAGTATGCAGATTTTGTGAGTCGGTCTACGACTACCCATATAGCATCCTGGCCTCCTCTAGTCCTTGGTAGATCCGTCATGAAGTCCATTGTTATGTGTTCCCATTTCCACTCGGGAGCTCTCAACGGTTGTAATAAACCAGATGGTCGTTGGTGTTCTGCCTTTACTCGTTGACAAGTCAAACATCTCGCAACAAACTCCGCTACCTGGTTCTTCATGTTTACCCACCAGTAATGTTGTTTCAAGTCCTTATACATCTTGTTTCCTCCAAGGTGTATAGTGTATTTCGAATGGTGTGCTTCTGAGAGAATTCTACTCGTAATCCGCTTGTCACTTGGTACACAAACTCGATTTTGAAATTTGATGATCCCATCTTCATGTATCGAGAATTTCGACCTCTCTCCTTTAAGTATCTTTCTTTCGTTTTTGAAGTTGCACATCCGTCCCCTGTCGCCTTGATCTCGTTCAAGAAATCGGGTTTAACCGAAATGTTAACACAAGAAATTTGAGTATTGGTCCTCGTTGGATTCCAAGTGCTCAACTCTTCTAATGATTTCACTCTCGAATCATTAGTGCGGCTAAACTCGCTTTCGCTCAAGGCGTCGCTCTTTGCGTTAGCTTTCCCGGGATGGTATTAGATATCAAAGTGATAGTCCTCTATTAACTCTATCCATCTTCGTTGCCTCAAATTGAGATCCTTCTGAGAAAATAGATACTTCAGGCTCTTATGATCCTTGTAAACCGTGAATATTGCTCCGTAGAGATAGTTCCTCCATTTCTTTAACGCGATATTGCTGCCAATTCCAAGTCATGCGTTGGGTAAATGGCTTCATACGGCTTGAGTTTCCGTGATGCATAAGCAATGACATTTCCTTCCTGCATGAGTACTACTCCTAGTCCTTCCATTGACTGTAGACGACAAAGTTTTTTGTTCCCTTTGGAAGGGCTAAACCTGGAGTTGTAGTAAGTCGTTTCTTCAGCTCTTGGAGACTAGCCTCACACTTGTCATTCCACTCAAACTTGACTTGCTTCTGGGTTAGTCGAGTGAGTGGTCCGGCTATCTTGGAGAAATCCTGGATAAATCTTCGATAATATCCAGCTAGTCCTAAGAAACTTCTGATCTCCATTATAGACTCGGGTTGTTTCCATTCAACCACTGTCTGTACCTTCGAAGGGTCTACGACGATCCCAGTGTCGAATATTATGTGTCCCAAGAATGCGACTTTACTAAGCCAAAATTCGCACTTGCTGAATTTGGCATACAACTTGTACTCTCGTAGTGTCTCCAAAATAATTTTCAGATGACGTTCATGCTCTTCTCTAAACTTAGAGTATATGAGTATGTCATCAATGAATATCAGTACGAATTGATCCAGATAAGGTTGAAAGACTCGATGCATCAAATCCATAAATGTTGCTGGTGTGTTTGTCACACCGAAAGGCATCACTACAAACTCGTAGTGTCCATATCTGGTTTGAAATGCCGTTTTGGAAACGTCTTCTTCACGGATCTTCAGCTGATAATATCCTTGTTGTAAATCAAACTTCGAGTACACCGTCGCTCCTTGAAGTTGATCAAATAGTTCATCTATCCTGGAGGGGATATTTAGTGGTAACATCTAGTCGAGATCGTATAATAGTCACATTCTTAATGTATCTTATCTGTGATACCTAAACCACAAGTCAAATTCCCTTACTTAAGCTTGTGCAAGTACTTGAGAATGAATAACACAATGGTATTATCATTGATCATTATACATAGTGATTCCCCTACTATTATTTTCCCAAAGTAATATCATTAGGTGTCTAGATCCCATAATATATCACATCCAAATCATATACTTATCAAGAGATCCTCATATTCTTCGAGTCTCACCATATCAGGCATTATAACCTCTAAATCACGGATTTTCTAAATCATCTAACGTCCAAATAGAGGAATATCTGGATATCTTAACACTATAACAGCCCAAAATAGTTCAAATATTCATCCAAGATTCAATTTAGGTCATCTAGTAGTGGTACCCAATCCAAGGCAGAGGAACTTATCCTGAGTCAGCTCGGTGTAAGTTTCCATCTTACTAGCCGAGCTCTGATACCATATCTGTCACGCCCCAAATGCGACGCGACGACGATCAACCACTTAAAGTAAATAAACCCAACAAAGTCTGCAGAAAAATGATACAACAATCCCAAGTGAAACAGAGTCTAAAGCAGCAAAAATAAAATAACATATGTACGAATTACAACTTAAAGTCTAGCGAGATCCAAATACGACCGACATAATAACCTGAATAAGTTTACAGGCCGAAACTAAAGCATAAAGAACACCATATCCAAATCTAAAATGTCAAGGGTCCTACGCTCTCAAATTATAGTCGAAGAGAGAAAAGAGTAGCAGGATAGAAGGGAGTCCAACATTCACAGAAGTACATGAAATAAGTACAATCATCAGAAAGATGGTACAAGTTCGACAGGCGGGGCGAGGGTCAACAATCTGCGGTCGGGTCGACATCCTCAACATCGTCCCCATCTAAAGGTTAGAAAACAGGAAGGAATGAGACAGAAATCTCAGTGGATGGGGTGATCGTGTGCAAGTGTGGCGATATATATTTTGATGAAATAAAACAGTCGTATGAAAAATGCGTGAGATATGATGCGTGATTTCACACATAGCCCACAAGCGTCTTGAGAAATATATTTAAGTAATATACTTATACAGTTTTAAGAAAACAGTTCGTGGTCACACAGGCACTATGTGATTCAAGCAAGACATGAGGATTGCGTACGGATTTGTAGCGCCAATTCTATGCAAGACAAGTAGCGGTTGCGTACGGATTTGTAACGCCAACCAATGTAATACAAGTAGCGATTGCGTACGGATTTGTAGTGCCAACCAAACGGGTCCGATTAACTCCAGAATCGTGTGGATTAGATAGCGATTCCTTCGTTCTTCCTTGTAACTCCTCGAGCAAGATAGTCCAAGACCTGTCACCTTATCGCTCTATAGGCAAAGACAAAATCCACAGTGGAGCTAGCAAGGCCCGGATTTGTCATAATCATGATTATACTTCAAGTACTACGACACGCTTCCCTTGGACAACTCCGTCCCTCAGTTGCGGGATTAGGACGATGGGGCCGAAAGAGTGGAATAGCAGCCGAGCTGCCCGGTTCCATCCCCGATGTTTCCATTCGGACTATGAGATCGACACACCAAGTTGACTCAGACAGGAAAGTAAATACAAGTTCAGGAAATCAACCAGGCAGTCGAGTATTATTGATTAAGAGAAGCAGTTCAGGAAAAATTTTGAAAATTTCGAGTGGCAATTATGGCACTGGTGGAGTTATTTGGATGAAGATGATTATCGATAGGACAAGCAATCTTCGATATCTTAAAAGATTAGGTGCAACATAAGTCTCATCATAGATTCGAAATCGCAAGACGAGAAAGTCGGCCCGCGATCGCGAATTAATCGGTCAAGACGATCCGATAAGTCAACGTGTTTTAAGAAAATAAAATCTTTTATATCATTATTAAAAGCAGAGGGTCCAGGGTTATTTCTTTAAAAGAGAAATAATTTGAGTTAGGTCCTATTAAAAAATTCAATTAGCCCTGTTTTGTAAAAACCAATACTTTTGGGGTTAAAAATTGAATAAGTAAATGTCCCGACCTTGAAATATTATGAGGTCAGTTCCTAAATTCTCTAAATTATTTAGAGATTCAGGTTTTTAATGTTTGAGGTTGAGTTTTTATAAAATTCTCACATTTGACCCAAATTTATTAAAATTGTCATTTCGAGCCCTAAGTTTAAAATGTTTGGAACTCACAAACCGGAAGGGCTTTTAATGTGATTCCAGTTGTAAAATGTCACTACGGTCAGTGGAATATTGGGACAAAAGTAGTTTTAAAAGGAAATAAGTATAGGTCTCTTAATATTTGAAAATCTCATTTTTGTCCCATTTTGAAATAATTGTCTTTAAGACTTTTAGGGGTCCAATTGTTATGAAATTTGAATCTTGGGTCCAAAATATTATTATGTTATAGTTAAATTAGTATTTCCAGGTGCATGGACTGCATAAGTCCTGTAAATTTCATCTTGGTCCTCAATTTTAATCTTTTACGATTTGGTCCCTCAATTTTTATAAAATTACTTTCCAAGCTCTAAACACTTGGATTTTTTGAATATACTTAAAATATGTTATTTCCAGTCCCTTAAGATTTAAAATTTCTAATTTTAAAAATAGGGTCTGTTACAGTTTCGAAAATTGCAATATAGCCCTTAAACTTCTAAAATTTTACAATCTAGTCCTTGGGCTTTTAAGGGTTGATTTTATTTTTCTAAAACCTCTTAAAACTTTATTAAAATGTCCAACCATCATTTTTAAACCTGTGTACAGTCTCAAAACTCAAAAATTATAGAGGGATCCCTTAAGTTTTATTTTCTTACAATTAAGTCCACCAACTTTCTATTTTCGCATTTTAAGTCCAACAATTGAAATATAATCATTATGCTCGACTTGTCCAGGTTATAAATCATACAAAACATGGATTTCAAGGGTCATACATATACAAGTCCATTTCGCACAAGAATTCAGCAAATATCACAATAAAGTGTACATGTATGCACCTAATTTTCAACAAATAGCATTTTGAGTCATACTTGAGAAATTTTCAACTTGATACAAGAAATTAACATGCAATACATAATATATATATATATATATATATATATATCTCAAGTGCTTAATATCAAAATACTACATGCATTTTAAGTAAAAACACCTAGAAGTTGGAAAGATTTTTCCATCCACCTTAAAAATGAACTTGTTGGTGAAAGATTAAATAAATCACTCTTGAAAAAGAAGTGACTTAGGTCAGCCCCCTAAGTCAAGGAATACCAAAAAAATGTAGGAGTTAGGAAATGAGGTTAAAAATTTAAGGAAAGAAAAAGGAGATGAAGAAGATTGGTAAAACTACACTTACCTTGTGTAGTGGATGAAATGAGACTATTAGAGGTCTCAAAATGGGTCTCTTTGCTCACTCTTAAAACAAATCTTAAGGTCAGCCTCTAAAAGTCCAAAAATAAAGTGGAGTACCAAAATTTTGGAAAATAGAAGGGAAGATGAAAATGTACTAAAAATCCCATTTTTCTTACCTTATAGTCCAATTTCTTTTCAAAATCTTCAAAGTCTTGAAGTCCTTTTCAAGATGATGGTAAGGCTCTTAGTGTCTTCCAAGTCTTCTAAGTATACCTCAAACCAAAAATCAAACTTAGGTTAAGAAGTGAAGATGATGAGCTAGAGGATAACAAGATGATTTTTAGAACACAATTTCTTACTTTGTTGGTATGGTTTGGTTCGAATTCAAAGGATAGAGGGAGGAGATTTCTTGTTTTTGGTTAAGTATAGAAGGTAGATGATGATAAGAAGAAAAGAAAAGAAGAGAGAATTAGGAGGATTGTTCTTTTAGAGAGAAGGAGGTAATTTGCAATTAGAGGGAGTGAAGGTTGGTGAAATGAACAAGGAATTCTTGTTCAAAATGGCCTTATGGCCGATTCTACAAGAGAGGAGGGGACCAAATTTTGTTTTGGTTTGGTTAGATGATGAGTTAGGGTAATAATTGGAAAAAATTAAAACATAAAATAATAGGTAGGTTACTTTCTTAGGGACAATTGGCCAAAAGCTAGTTTTTAGGGGGGAAATTTAAAATATATTTGTTTGACCAATTGTGATAATGGGGTTTGTAGGAAAATTCTAATATGTAGATTTTTTTTTAAAAAAAATTTAAATAACCTCCCTATTTAAAGGGTATTTTCGAAAATTAGGAAAAAAAAAACATATTTGATTTTCTTTGCTTTTATAAAATTGAAGAAAAATAATATGTATAAATATTTATACTTAAATATTAAATTTTAAAATTAAATATGTGAAATAAGAAATATGTATTTTTAAAAAAACAAATAATTGGAAGTTGTTGGGGAAATGAATTATAGAATATTGTGAAATATTTGGATAGAGATTGGAATGTATTCCTAATTTATCGAGGGTCCAATATTTCTAAAGTCGTAGTCATTCGATCAAGTATTAATACTAGAGGAGAATATAAAATTGCTAAGCTCAAAAATGCGAAATACGTAATTGACGTTGGAAGAAAAAAATAAAAGTAGAGTCGCGTTCATTAATAATAGGTTTGTGATACATAGTCGAATAAATAATCACTACATAACACCGTATCTCACGTTGTTAAAATTCGGGGCCTCACAGGTCCAATCCAAGTTACATTTGGAGGAGCATCCTATCTGCCAGGGATTTTGTAATCCTGAATTGTAGGAGGATGATAGGTAATGGGAAATCTACTTCTATTGTTTAAGACCCCTGACTTCCTGATGAGAATCCTTTGTTGTGTCTTCTCATTTAGCTTTGGAAGAGACCTCTGTTAGAAGTCTTCTGAAGCAAGGATCATTTGAATGGGACTTAGATATTCTCCAGGACCTGTTTAATCCGAGAGACATGCACCTTATTCAACAAATCCCTTTGAGAGGGGTTGATGTTGATGATTTCTGGTTGTGGACAGGATATTCGAAAGGAATTTATTCAGTAAAAATAGGTTATCATCTAATGTGTAAAGAGTTGGATAATGAGCTCAATTTTGAACATCTTTTTGATTGGAAAGGATTTTGGGCATTGAAGGTTCCCGCAAAGGCTAAATATCTAGTTTGGAGAGCATGCCATAATGTATTGCCAACAAAAGAGAGACTCGTTGCTAGGAAGGTTCAAGTCTCTCCTCTCTATCCGGTGTGTAATATGTCAGCAGAAACGATTAGCCATATTTTCTTCTCTTGCCCTGCTGCTAAAAATTGATGGGAAGCTGTCATCAGTTGTGTGCCTTTTAGTGGGTCGGTTTCTTTCCTTTCTTGCCTCAATCAAATCTGGGAAGCTGCAAATATGGAGTTTAAATGTCATATTATCATGATATTATGGGCTATATGGAAGTACAAGAATGAGGTGGTTTGGCAGCAGAGAGTTTGCAATTCTACTCAGATTCTCAACTTTGCAACCTCTTACCTTCTCCAATGGCAATCAGCTCAGGTTGCTTCTTCAGCGGATTGGTTTTTAAAACCAGGAGATGGAGCAGTTAGGTAGTCTAAACCTCAACAAGGATGGCTAAAATGTAATGTTGATGCATCGATTTTCAAGGATTTTTCGAAGATAGGACATGGTATAATTCTGAGAGATGATGCAGGGAACTTTATTGCTGCTAAGCATGGTTCTTGTACTGGGCATATTGTGCCTGAAGTGGCTGAAGCATTAGGGATAAGAGAGGCTTTGAGTTGCTTGAAAGATAATTGGATTAATGCTAATGTTTCTTTGGAGACGGATTCACTTTTAGTGATCAAAGCATTAAGAGGCAAATTAATGGACAACTCGTATTTTTCTGATGTTATCATAGAGTGTAGGAATTTGTTGGAGTACCTTCCAAATGTGTCTTGTTCTTTTATTAAGAGATCAGTGAATAGTGTTGGTCGTGTGTTATTTAGGCGTCGTATTCTATATCTGGTGTCAAAGAGTGGCGAGATGATCCTCCCCTCTTTATCTGTAATGAATTGTAGTTCGATCTTCTTTATTAATGAAAGTTCTTCCTTTTGTTTTCAAAAAAAAAAATTGGACTTCGGCAAAAGATTTGATATTATTAAAAATAAAAGGAAATGGGGCTAAAATACTGAAAGTTGAAAATGTGCCGACATTAGAATAAGACATAAAATATTATTAGAAATACCATAAAAACCGCTATTCTTTTTACAAGGGATAATTACAAAAATCCTCTTCAGGTTTGATTCTATATATAGTAAACTTATTTCGACGACTCCTTTATATTTGTAAAACATTACAGTGATCGCCTTTACATTTAAGACAAAAATAAAACCTCAGCGGGTTTAATTGTGATTTTAAAATTGTTATTTTTTTTTTTTAATTAACCCAGACTTATGAATAGTTTTGTAATTATCCTTATTCACAAAGTAAAAATAAATTGTACTCTATGAACAAGGAATATAATATTAAACTAGTCTATTCGGTTGAAAATAAACTAGGTCCGGCCCCTGAATAGTGCTGGAGTCCTTGGCCTGGTTTTAGATGTATAATGTGGGCTCCTATTGCGCTAAAAAAATATAACCGGCCCATCCCAATCCAGCTCGCCGAAGCCCAAGCCCAACTACCAGGCCCGTTTTGGCTGGGCAAGTTTTTTTCTTTTCTCAAAATCTAATACCCCACACCAAAGTCCAACACCCCCAGGCCCAATACACATCCTCCAATGGTTACATTGGCTGCTCCTGCTCCCCTTTAACATTGTAATTGCACTTTGAAGTGCTGCAAGGCAGTAGAAACTGCCTTTACTGCCGTTGCTTAATTTTAATTTAAAAACAAAATTCTGAAAAATTGTCTATAAATATGATTCAAATTGAAATTTCATCTGCACCAAAACTAGTATCTTCTCTCGGATTTCAAGCAAGAAAATGTTGATACTTATTGAAAGTGTAATTGTGTTTTGGACATTGAAGTTAGAAGATCGTCAAGTTGGAACTCTGTTAATTTTCGATAATTAACTTTGCACAATTGTTTCACTTGTGATATGTGGGGAGTAGGGAATATTGATATTTGTGTAAACGCTCATTGGATTGGCGAAACGTTTTTCTAAAAAGAAAAAAATAATTGATTTTTTGGTTCTAAACCATAGCTCTTTAATCGAATTGAAGCAGGAATTTCTTTTGACAAAACACCTTCTTTCGGTTTTTAATTCCGACTCATATGCATGACTCATATCTCGTTCAAATAATTGATTCGGTCCTACTTTCAATCTGTTTAATTGTTCTTTTATTTGATCTTTTATTTCTTCAGTAATCTAACTTCATATTTTAAGCCCGATGATTGTTTTCACATAGAATACATGCAAATTACTTAATAAAATAAAGTTATTATTTTGTATTTAAGAACTTGAAACTTATTATTCTTTTGGTTAATCGAATCCTTTTCTTTTTATCTAAGACCCTAACAAGAATGGACACACAATAATAAGTTCTATATTGATTATTTCTCAATAAGATTATTTCTAAATTCATTGTTCTAAGATTTTTCAATTAACTTTGATTGTTAATTAAGCCATTAATTAAATCTAATTTTCTCCTTCAAAATCTCAATTGAATGGTTGATTAAGTCTAGTGTTTCTTATTTGACGGAGTCTGTTTAGTTTATCTTGGTTTTTCCTATTATTTAGAAATTTGTTAGTATGCAGAAATACATATCGATTTTGGTCCCGATCATGATCCTTGGCATGCACACTGTAAATAAAATTAGGAAAAGAGCTGAGCACATTAGACTAGCCATAGTAGAAATAAAAGCTTTCATTAGATAATTTCCAATTGCACAGTACAATAGTACAAGGCTCAGTACTATTCTATATATATAGCAACTGGAATTTAGGGATAGAATTTTACTGATTCATTCCTATTGGTTGAGCCAGAATATTTTTCCTAACAACCTCTGGCCCTTCAATACGATTGTTACACTTGTCATCATCCAAGCCTTCTTTACTGCACTTATCACCTTTGCTCCTTATCACTGATTGTGGACCAATGCTCTTATCAACCTTGCTATCAGCAATAATGCTAACAACCCCCTCAATTCGAGCGAGGCTAAAGAAGCAACACCAAGTTTGTTCTTGAGCCGATGGAAGAATTCTTGATCGAGTGGCTTTGTAAAAATATCATCACTTGATCTTGAGAGGAACATGTAGGACTGCAATACCTTAGCCGCCACTTTTTTCGCACAAAATGGTAATCCGATTTATATGTTTAGTGCGGGCATGCATAATCGGGTTTGAAGCCATGACTATAACACTAGTATTATCTACCCAAATGGTTGGAATTTTTTGGCCAACTCTCTATCTCCAAAAGCGAGCTTTCAACCATACAAGAGCTTTCAACCATACAACTCGGCGGCATGTGCAAGCTCTTGTCTCGGCCTCACCGCACTTGATCTAGAGATCGAATGTTGTTTCTTGGCACTCCAAGAAACCAAGTTCTTCCCAAGGTAAACACAAATCCCAATAATAGACCTCTGTCATCTAAGTCCGCCGCCAATCCGAATCGGAGAATCTAATAATATCCAATGATGAAGACTTGTCAATATGTATACCATGGTGACTCCTCAAAACCAAGAATCGTAAAATTGCTGACCTTTTATTGAGAATCAAAGGACAAGACATATATTGTCGACTTTATTAATCGAGTATGCAATGTTGGGCCTTGTGATGTTAGCATATTGTAATGCACCAACAATGCTTTTGTACGCTGTGCCATCAACAGTACCATTCCCAGTATGTTTAGATAACTGAAGGGATGAAACCATAGGATTTGGAGTCCTTTTAGCATCCAAAATATGTGCCCTTTTTAGAAGATCCAGAATGTACTTTTGCTGGTTCAAATGAAGACCATTTGCTGTCTTATGAACTTCAATTCCCAGAAAATGATGTAATTCTCCCAAATCCTTTAAAGAGAAGCATGTACAAAGTTGTTGAGAAACATGGTTAATATCTGAAATGTTGTCCCCGGTGATTAAAATGTCATAAACGTAAATAAGCCAGAACAAACGATGGCCGTTGTGGAATCGAAAAAAGAGTGAGGTATCTCGCTTTTGAAAATCAAAGCCAAAACTTAACAAAAGCGATTTCACTTTACTGAACCAGGCTCTCGAGGCTTGTTTTAAACCATAAAAAGCTTTAGAAAGCTTGCATACTTCCCCTGTTCCTGTTTAAAAACCCGATGGTTGTTTCATGTATATATCTTCTTGCAAATCTCAATCAAAAACGCATTATCAACATCAA
The DNA here is from genome assembly GCA_016081115.2 of Rehmannia glutinosa. Taxonomy (NCBI): domain Eukaryota; kingdom Viridiplantae; phylum Streptophyta; class Magnoliopsida; order Lamiales; family Orobanchaceae; genus Rehmannia; species Rehmannia glutinosa. The sequence continues at coordinate 268,130 of JABTTQ020002830.1, forward strand.
GTTGCTTGATATGCCAAGAATTACAAGCGATTAAAGGTAAGAATCACCTAATAGTTGTTGGCTTGACTCTTTGGACTAAAAGTCTCGAGGAAAAATCGAACCATGTTATTTGTGTGATAATGACCTTTTGTTGGGCAATAAGGATTTTATAGCCTTTGTGACTAGGACGTAGCAGGAACGTGCTAGCTAGAGACCGGAACCGGTTTGTGGGTGTTATAAAGTCGAAGGAAATGGTAGCAAAGACATCCAAACACTCTAAAATGAGTGTAGTCAAGTTTGTGATGGAAGCGATTCAAAGGGTGTTTTGAAAAGTAATTGTTTTAGCGGGGACTTTGTTAATGATGTATGTGGCAGCGGAAAATGCCTCATCCCAATAAAAGGTAGGAAGATGAGAGTGAGCAAGTAAGACAAGTCCCGTTTCAACAATGTGACGATGTTTTCTTTCGGCAACCCCATTTTGTTGGGGTGTGTAAGGCAAGAGAGTCTATGAATTATCCGTTGTCTTGTAAAAACTTGGATAGCTCCGGAACTCTCTCCCAATCACTTTGCAATGTCTTGATGGTTTTATTTAGTTGAGTTTCAAAATTGTTTAAAGTGTAAAAAAGGCTTGTAAGCTTGATTTAGCTTTTAAGAAATAAACCAAGTATATTTGCTATAATGGTCTATGAAACCGATATAATAAGAGTATCGTTTTGATGATTTGACTCGGAGAAGGACCCATAAGTCGGAGTGAATGAGTTCAAGGAGAGAATTATAGATAGTTTAGGATATATTAAATGGTAACTTATGCATTTTACTCATACAACAAAGAAGAACATAAAGAAAAAAGTACTTTTCATTGAAAAGGCAAATTACAAGCTTGAGGGCCTTTGTAACAACATCATAATGGTGTGGCCCAATCTATGATGCCAAAATTCTAAACTAAGCCCTTTTTACTAATGAAACACTGAATTGACAAAGGTATGTGGAGACGAAAATGACTAGACTTAGGGTTTCTTGAGAATTGTTTGGTGTGAAAAGGATGGTGGAAGGTGATCGGACTTGGCTTGAGGTGATGAAGGTTCAATGATAAAGACCTTGCTTAAGTGTCCTTTGAGGAGGATGTCCTTGGAAACACGGTCCTTCACAAAACATACATGAGGATAAAATTCAAAAAACACATTATTATCTTTAGCAAATTGGAAACACTCAAAGAGATATTTAGTAATATTAGGAACATGAAGAAGATTCTTTAAAAGAAAAGCTCGAGAATTTGAAGCGGATTGGATAAGAGAGTTACAATGTGAGAAATATTCACTCCTGTGCCATTTCTCATTTGCAATTTGTTGTTCGATGTAGTCCACAGATCCCCCGGCTTTAACCCCGACGCGCCGCCCCGGCCCACCGATACCCCGCCCTTGCCCAAACTGCACTAACGCCCAGACCAACGCCGCCCGGCCTACCCAACGTCAGCGCCGTCGCCCACCATTACCTTTTGACTGCACCTCTTATTTAAAATCGCTCCAGAGCGAAATTGAACTGCGACGTGGTGTTCCACCACTATACCACTAGTACTTATTGTGCAATATTAGTATAATAATTTATATAAACCCATTCATAAATACGCCTGGTAATTAAAAGAAAATTAAAAACGCCTATATAAATGTAAAGGCTAAGAATCGAACCAAGTCTATTAAAAAATCTTGATACATTATCTCAATAAATGGATACTTACATAAAATTGTTACTTTAACTACATCATATTTATTTTTTATTTTTCCTCTTTTTGTTCTTAATTTGTAATCAGTATTAAGAAATATGATACTTTATCTCAACAAACGTATACTTTTACTTATAAAGTGTTACTTTAACTATATCATATTTATTTTTATTTTTCTTCTTTCCTTCATTTCTAATTTGTGACTATATTAAAAAACATGATACTTTAAATCACAAAGGAAAAATAAATAAGACCGAGCTAAAATAACACTTTTATGAGTAAAAGTATCCATTTTTTGATATAAAGTATCATGTAATTGTAAATAAATCACGAAGTATGAATTTAGTACAGTGAAAAAAACAAAAATAAATATGTCAGAGTTAAAAGTACCACTTTTATGAGTAAAAATATCCATTTTTTGGGATAAAATATCATGTTTTTTTAATACATTCGCATATTAGAAAATCATTAGATTGAAGTATCACAAACGTATCATATTTAATATCAAAAGCATCACTATTTCCAACACAAGTATTAGTTTTTCAATGGTAAAAGACATTAGCTATGAGACTAGAATGAGTACATCAAAAAAAATTATTTTTTGAATAATATTCACCTTAAAAGCATCATATTTCTTACTCAAAAGTATCACTATTTTCGGATAAAGTATTACTTTTTATTGAGAGAATTTAAAATTTTAAAATGTCATTGTCCATCATAAAAGTATCATATTTAATATCAAATGTATCACTATTTCCAGCATAAGTATCAGTTTGTCAATGTAAAAAACGTTAGCTATGAGACTAGAATGAGTATATCAGAAAATCTTATTTTTGAATATGTAAAAATTAAAATATCAATGTTCACCTTAAAAGTATCATATTTATTACTCAAAGTATTACTATTTTCGGATAAAGTATCATTTCTATGGAGAGAATTTTTAAAATGAAGGGATGATAATGAAGCTTTATATTCATGGTTATAGTAAATATGCACAACAAGCACTAGTGGTTTAGCGGTAGAACATCACCTTGCCTTGGTATAGACCCAGGTTCAATTCCCAGCTGGTGCAAATTTGTTAATTTTTTTATGCCCAACTTGGGTTAGGTGTTGGGCCCAGCGTGCGGGCACGCGGGTGGGCGGGCAACTTGGGCGGGCGGGCTGAGATGCAAACTTGTATTTAGATGCAACTTTTTTTTATATGGGTCGCGGGTCACGGGCGGGTCAAACGGGCTGCGGATCCGTCTTACGGAATAGGATCCGTAAGACGGTCTATCTATACAATTTTGCCAACCTTTTTGGATGAGTAAACCTCAAATTGATAATGATGATTGAATCCAAAAGTAATCCCAAAAGCACAAACAACTTTGTAATGAGGAGACTTGGAGGATCAAAGGCCAAGATCATCTTACGTATTGTAATCTTGATCCTAGGTGCATTTATGGAAGTGTTGAAAGTTTTTGGTAGTGGGATTACTGAGATATAGTATTTCCAATGACGGTCATGGGTCTCATTGTGGCCACATATCAATGGTCCATTCTAAGAATTCATAATCATAATGCCCGAGGCCGAGGGTGTTTAGTAAACTTGATTGATTTGTTGAAATAGAGAACATATGTATCCCATGAAAACCGATTACTAGTGGAGTCGGAAAATTGAAAGATGAAGCCAATCGTGGGATTGGGTTGAAGATTGTGTAAAAAATAGAGTTTTGGATTTGAGATGAGAGAATTCGAAGACTTGGAGACTAATTTGAAGCGAATGAGTGAGTTCAAGGAGGCGTACATAAATCTCTCATTAACATATCATCAATTGAAGCAACATTTTCCCGATGATTTTTCCATTTTCGACGAATCGCTGGTGGTTTTGGAGATTTCCGTCTTCGGTTTCATGCTTGCACTATCAATATTGAGAGAGGTAGAGAAAATATAGTTAGTCTAATCGATCTTAAGTGAAAAAACTAAAGTATACACCATTTTTAGTTGGAAGGACCCAAAAAATTGGTAAAGTAATTAACAACTTTCGGATAAAATTGTAAATGAAACCTACCAAATCTAAACAAAATATTTTCATAATTCGTTCTTTATCGATAAATATAATTACCTCTGCTTTTAAATGTTTGGTTCCATGTTTTAAGCTTTAGTTTAGAGGCGATTGATTCCTATAAAGAACAACTTATAAATTATTTACTAATCCAAATTAATGTATTACATAAGTGTTTGAAAGTGCTACAGGATTCTATGTGGGCCATTTAGCTTTTGAAATAGCTATTCTAAAGATAATCTTGAAAATAACTAATACTAATAACAATAAAATAAGAACAATACATCTAAAAAGGAAATAAGAGTTAGGATCAAATGTGCGTAGGAGCTGCAGGGTGGCGGTGTGGATTAATCCAATCCATCCACACCTTTTATTCAATAGTCCAAATTGCTATTAGAAATAACGTTTTATCAATTAATTAATAGGTGGAAAGGGCATAATAGTAACTAGCAAAATGACATAAATCATGCCTTTTTATAATCAATGGATTGATTAATATCACGTTTCCATAATGAATTGTGCATCATTTTAATAGCTGAAATGTTCACCATTTAATAACTGATTGTACACCATTTTTGCAAAATTGGTCCTATATGTTTTATACCTAGCAATTTCGGTCCTATAATTTTCAAGTTGTTGCAAAATTGGTCCCCTGGGGTTATTTCATATTTTCAAAATACCAAGAATACCCTTATGCACATAATTGGCTTATTTGACTAAGTGATTTGCCTAAAATGGTATCAGAGCTCATGTTTATTAAGAAATTTAAGTTATATTTATTATTTTATATAATTAACAATTGGTGAGGAGAATTTTCTACGAGAGAAATGGATATGGACGAGTGTCCAAGATGTATACCCTACGGGAGATATCGTCAAATTTTGACGATTTATGCCTAAGAACACCGGGAAAAGGACAACATATTTGAAAAAGAACTTCGTAGGGAGCCGATAGGGAAACCTTGAGATAATGTGGAAAACAAGAAGCATGTTGTCGAGTATCACTTCAGCTCAGTACTACTATATTTTTAGAATTTTTAGTTTTAAAATATATTTTAATATATATGTTGTATAATATATATATTATAATATAATTTTATGTATTCTTATATTATATTTAATATTTATAAATTGATAATAATAAATTTTGTAAATAATATTTTATAAATATATATTTTTCATTTTTAATTTAATTTAATGGGTAGGCCCCCCCCCAGAGACTGTGGTGGGTCAACCCGTCCCGCCCGGTTCTAGGCGTGGGGTGGATGAGTCTCGATCAACCCCGCCCCGACTTGCTCCATTGCCATTCCTATAAAATTGCTAACTTTAGAAAGATAAAGGACCAAAATTGCTATTTAGCCACAAGGGCAAAATTGTCGAGATTAAAATTGCAACTTTTAAAGATTAAGGACTAAAATTGCAACTACCCCAAAGTTACAGGACTAAAATTGCAATTTACCTAAAATGGTGCATATTCGATTTATTAAATGGTGCACATTTCGACTATTAAAATGGTGCATACTTGATTATGGAAATGTGAACTTTATCATATTCATGATTGTAGGGCGTCATTTATAAGAAGGTAGTTACAGATTTTGTCTTTATAGGTTTTTTTTAGATGATATATAATTAGTTATACAATGATCTTGTTTCGTTATATACAAAATGGTGTTATAGTTAAGTTAATAAATGGAAGATGGTTACACCATTTTGTCTTTATAGTTCCTTTAGATGATGTACAATTAGTTATACAATGATGCAATCGTTAGATATAAAATTATGTACATCCGATTTATTAAAAATGGTGACTGATTGGCCTATTAAAATGGTGCACAATTTTAGTTATGGAAACGTGATATTAATCAATTCCTTGATTATAGGAGCGTGATTTATGGCATTTTGCTAGTTACGTATTATTATGTCATTTCCACCTATTAATTAATTGATAATAAATTATTTTTAATAAATGAATCTGGACCATTGAATAAAAGGTGCAGATGGATGGGATCAATCCATCTTTGTCACCTTTGTAAAGAGACTACTACGAGATTCCATCCCATATATATATATATATATATATATATATGGATATTTTGGGTTGAATTTTAATATATCATCTTTGAGATAATTTTAGTTTTAGTAAAACTATGCCCATTTTCACTTTTAGTACCTTTTATTACACGTTATGAATTTTTGTATTCTTTAATTACTTTCGCCACATTTAAGTCGAACTAATGTCAATTTTGGTAGCTCATGTTTTTGCTCTTTAATCGCTTTTTTAATGTGTATTTTAAACGACCATATATGTAGAGAGTTTATCACATTCCATAATTGAAGGGCACATAGAAAAAGTAAATCTAACGAAATTGACGGATGTTTGATGAAATGTAGTAAATGTGATAAAAGATAAATATTAGATACCAAAACTGACATGACCTGAATGTGCGTAGGTACAAAAGTGCGAATAGTGTATAATAAAATTGAAATTATCCCCAAAACATCCAATAATAAAAGTTGGTGAATTAAGATGGTAAGCACCTAATTAAAGAATACTAATTAATAAATCACCGATAAAATTTTAAAAGATATATACCAAATATAAATTAATCTTTAACAAGGAACCAGTTTCCTTTATCAGGCTCATGGGTCCCCTTTCGAAAAATTTGGTTCCGTATATATAATTTTGTTATATATAATTTGGGTAATGAAATTTGTAGGCTAATCACGCCTTTTAAAGATGTTATCTTTAAGGTATTAATTCCATCTCTCGGTGTAAAGGTCTCAAGGAATTAACCTCCGAGGATACAAAGCCTTAATCTCGAAAATTTAAAAAATTACAATTCTCGAGGAATTTTACTGGAGCAAAAGAATCGAGGAAGTTGTAATTTAAACTTAAATTTGGTTCCAGAAAGAAGAAGAAAAGAACTCTCGGGGAAAGGATTATTAATTTTGTAACTCTTCTGCCAGTCGGAAGTCTATTTAAAGATTTTTAGGCCGTATCAAGAGTTGCATCTCTTTGAAAGGTTGTGTTCTTTGTGGAAGAATGGGCTTATGGCGGTAGTCGGACCCGCCCTCTCGGACGATGGGTCGGCCCGGCTCTGGTCGCCCCTTTCTCACTTCTCCTTATTTTAATTTATTTATTCATTTCTTTTTTTTTTTTTCTTATATATATATATTATATATATATACACACAAAATTTAAAACCGAGAAGCCAAACTTACACTCTTTTATACACAAGTTGAGCTCCACACTCCGATACACAATCGATGTGGGACAAAGCAATAAATGAGAGTGCCTCCCGAATAGTGATGCAATCAATGTGGGACTCCGATTAATACAACACAAAGACCAATGTGGGACACCATTTTATTATATATGCAAATATATACAACAATCCCCACTTATTTACATATAAAATAAAAAAAAAAACACAATGACTTTTACATAGTGAATAGCCATGAATATGCAACACAAAGTAGACATATATTCTCACTATGTTGATTCTTTCACTTTTGTTCCCAAAGACTTTGTAATGGGCTTGTCTTTGAATCCTGGTTTTCACAAGTACTACTAGGATTTTTCCGAGGTAATCCGTGTGAAGAGACCTCTCTCTACTTGTTTAGGTAGACTCGTCAAGAATGTCCTAACGCATTCCACAACGCTATAGGGTTATTAAGGATTTTAAATCAACCTACTCTTGTTATGGTAAATTTATGTTCATAGATCGAGATATGAGACTTTGAAAATAGTGTCACCCCACTATTTTAAGTTATGCATTTGAAATGTATATATCGATTTCCATTTCACCAATGTCTAATATTGAATTGCCTTTTAACTCTCATACATAAGGTGACAAATGATGTGACTTGTACCTTAAGATAGGAGTTGGTCTCAATCAAGACATTGTTTAATCATTAACAATACATATCTCTCATGATCTTTGTAACCTTTTCACCGGATAAAGGTTTTGTTAGTGGATCAGCTAACATTTGATTTGTTGGAAGATACTCGAAGCCTGATCTTCCTTTCTTAACTATACTTACGATATGATTATGCCCGCCATAGCAATATGTTTGCTATGGCAAAATTCTCTCATTCTTTGTATTGTAAATCGCATGACTTTATTATCACAATCTGAGGTAGTAGGACCATTTTTAGGATATAAAGGGAATCGTTCTAAAGAATCTTGAACCATACAATGTCTTTTCTTGATTTTACATCGATATATATTCAGATTCCATAGAGGATAATGCAACACAAGTTTGCCCTTTTTTGAAGCCAAGCAACTATGGCACCACCAATAGTGAACAACCAACCACTAGTTGACTTAGAGTCAATTTTGTCACCGCCAATTTGCATCACTATTACATTCAAGTGTAGATGAACTACGATTATAGTCGCAAACCATAATTTATGTGAACTTCAAATATCTCGGAACTCTCTTCGATTCGTCGATATTCTTCACTAGGATTGCTAGTAAATGTACTTAATACCCAATCGAACACGAAGGTCAAAGCCTTGTATGATTCACCATACATAATGCTACCGATTATTTTAGCATATTCCTCGCTTGATTCTGACTTGTCCTCCCCGTTAGGAACTAATTTCACTGAGGATCAATATGACTTTACTTACTTTGCAATCAAAGTAATTGAACTTTCTCCGTAACTTTCTCTATATAATGAGATTTGTGTTAATATAAATGTTATACCCTTTTAATCACTTTGACCCCAAAATAACATCTCTTTTGGACTAAGTCCTTGTCAAATACTTCTTCGGATAATTTTTGGTTTCATTAACACATTGTAAATTATAACCAAAAATCAACATATCATCCACATATAAAGTTATAAGCGAGTTTATATTCAGGAGTAACCTTAGTAAAAACACAACTTTCACTTTACTACTTTTAAAACCGAACTTTAACTTCTTTCCTTAAATTTCTTATACCGTTGCCTTTGGTGCTTGTTTAAGACCATACAATGATTTATTTAATTTACACTTTTATGTTCTTCACCCAACAATATACCCTTCGGGTTGGTGTATGTAAATTCTTCAAGATCACCCGTTTAAGAAAGCGAGTTTTAACATCCGTTTGATGAATCCCAAGTTAAACATAGAAAGCAATGGCAAACATCGTTCGATAGAAGCAAATTTAGTAAGAGGTGAAAATGTCTCAAAATAGTCAATTTCTTCTTTTTGACTATTGCTTTGCAACTAACCTTTCTTTGTACTTATCAATAGTACCATCGAGTTTAGTTCTTTTTTCAAACCCAAACTTTGCCACGATAGGTTTAGTGTTGGGAGGAGGATCAACAAGAGTCCATTTTGATTATCAAGAATGGATTTTATTTCATCATCCATGGCTATTTTCCAACATTGAATCGAGATAAAGACATAGCTTCTTGAAAGTTTTAGGGCCCTCTTTAACATGTAAGTTAACATATCTCAGGACAAAATTCTTTTTCAATTCTATATCTCTTACACCTTCTCAACTCAACATACTATTTCATTTTCATCCCGATCTAAACTTTTATCTTAGATGTACCAACATCGATTTAAAATCGGTTTAGCTACATCTTGTGTTTTTTCCAAGATTGTTTAACAAGTCTTTGTTAAAACGACTTATCTACATCATGACAGTCAAATTTTCATAAAAATAAGCATCATAGCTTCAAACACATTATTATATTAGAAAGTCTAAGAAATCTATATGCTTTACTCGTTAAAATAACTTGATAAAAACAGATTTCAACTTTACTACCAAGTTTTGGCCTCTTCAAAGTTGCATCACAAACATATGCAACACAACCCCATACCCTTCAAATGTTTAATAAACATGCCCAACCAACAATTCATATGGAGTTTCATATGTTTTTATTCACAATTATGTTACTTATGTAACAAGAACTTAGTAGTGCCTCTCTGATAACTCTTTGGTAATTTGGTGTATTAGCATAGCACTAACCATTTCCAATAAGGATCGATTTTTCATTTCGGCTACTCCGTTTGGGGGAGTATTTGGTCTTGAAAATCTCTTTACTATACCATTTTGTAAACAAAACGATAATAATTCATTAGATAGATATTCACCACCTCTATCTAATCTCAATCTCTTGATCCCTTAAATTGGTTTTATTTTCGATTTCTTCTTGAAGATTTTAAACTTATCAAATGCCTCATCTTTGGTTCTTAACAAATAAACATAAGTATACTTGAAAAGTCATCAATAAATGTGATAAAATAACGGTTTCTACATAGTAATATCTTTCTTTATTATCACATATATCAGTATGAATAAGTTCAAGTAAAGGTTGTTCGAACTACACTTTTAAAAAGACGTTAAAGTTAACTTCGTTGTGCACAACATTCACAAGTTTCATAGATAAAATCTTGAACAACAGGGATAAAATCACAGTTTATCATACGATCCATAGCATTAATACTCAATATGTCTAATCTCAAATGCCGTATATCATTAGAAACATACTCAACAGAATTAAAAGAGTCAACGGAGATAGTAGGAACTAGTAATTTTATTGTCAACACTCAATAAGTACATATTGTCTTTAATGTAGCATTTCTCTGACAAAGGACCCTTTCTTAGTAATAATCAACTTTTTGGGACACTAAAAGCTACTTTAAGCCATTCTGTCAATTGTGGTGATACAAGATTCTTCCTCATGGAGGGGATATGATACACATTTTTGAGTTAAAGCTTTGCGAGAAGAGATGGGAAGAAGCACGGTTCCTTTGCCCAAAACTTCAACTTGTCAAGAGTTGCCCATGTATGGCCCCATTTTTTGCTTCGTTTAACTCATCACAAGTTTTGAACGGACTTACATTTGGTGTAACATGGCAAGTTGCTCGAATTAACCACCAATTGAAATCCATGTCATTGATAACACAGATTTCGGTGAGAACATCAACAAAAATCTTCCCCTCTACCAAATTTGTTTCTTCTCTTTTCTTTGGTCCATTGGCGATGGAGACATTCCGAGCCAAATGGCGGGTATGCCACAAACATAAGCGGGGTCCTATTGCTTTTTCTTCTTGGCATTCCCATCATCATTCTTTCCGAATTTTTCCTCTTCTTGGATTTTCCTTGGTTTCCTTGGAATTTCCTTGAAGGATTCTTTTTTTCCAATGATTCACACCATCGTTCAACAAAAGAAAACCGAACTATCCCTCTTAAGACTTTACCGGTCTCGATTTGGATGCCTTGCGATTCATCAACGAAATGGATTTCTTCTTATGTTTTAGTTTCTTTTGGTAATCTTTCCATGAAGGTGGAAGTTTACCAATGATAGTTGAAACTTGAAAGTCTCTTTAAAATGGGTTCACCAACATCGGCACATCTGTTCTTTATGTCGATTAACTAATTCAACGATCAGTACAAGTTTAGTATCCGCCATCTGTAACTGATATAATTATTAACCAAAAACTTATTACCAACATCCCTGTCATTAACATACCTCCTTTTTATAGCATTCCATATTTCTGTTATTTTGTGGACATGAAAGGCGTTGGATAGGGTGTTGTTGGCGTAGAATAGTGAAGCGACAAACAAAGTCATCATCCTTCCACTTTTTAGCCTTCTCATGACCTCCGCCTTTTTTGTGTAGATGTTGCATCCGTGATCGTCGCCGATCTCCGGCTGGACATGGTTCGGACACCACATAGAACACGCTTGCGATGGTAGATACTCCATCTGCCAAGCACCAGCGCTAGTAGTTTGCTTGGTTCAAACGCTCCATTTGTCTCCATTCGTCTTGATTGTGCTTTCACGGAAACGTACTCCATTGTAGGATTAATACCTTAAAATTGTTATATATAATTTGGGTAATGATATCACAAGTTAAAGCACACGCTTTAAAGATGTTATCTTTAAGGTATTAATTCTCCTCCGGTGTAAAAGGTCTCAAGGAATTAACCTCGAGGATACAAAGCACTTAATCTTTAAAATTCTAAGATTACACTTCTTAATTTTCCTGAGCAAAACGGGAAGTTGTAATTTAAACTAAATTTATAAAAGAAGAAGAAAGAACTCTCAGGAAAGAGGATTATTAATTTTTCGTAACTCTTATTGTAGATCCGAAGTCTATTTAAAGATTTCCAGAGGCTATCCCAAGAGTTACATCTCTTTGGAAAGGTTGTGTTCTTTGACAAGACACCTTAAACCGGTAGTCGGACCAGCCCTCTCGGACCAGGTGGGTCGGCCCAGACCACGGTCCGCCCCTTTCATCTCTTTTCCTTATTTTAATTTATTTATTTTTTCTTCTTTTCTTTCTTATATATATATATATATATTATATATATATATATATATATATATCACAAAATTTAAACTAGAAGCCACTGATGCTTCCTCCATAATAAGGAGAAAGCTCTGAAAGCCAGTAGGACTTACTAAACTTACACTCTTTTATACGCCCAAGTTGAGCTCACACTCCAACACACAATCAATGTGGGACAAAGCGATAAATGAGTGCCTCGCGAAAGTGATGACGATCAATGTGGGACTCAATTAATACAACACAAAAACCCGATGTAGGACACCATTTACTTTATATATAAATATATACAACAATCCCACTTATTTACATATAAAATAAAAATAAAAAGCACAACTAACTTTACATAGTGAATAGCCGTAGAGTGGACGAGCATTTAACTTATGGTTGAATATGCAACACAAAGTAGACATATTCTCACTATGTTGATTCTTTGCTCCTTTTGTTCTTAGCGACCTGTAATGGGCATTGTCTTTCAATCACAGTTTTCTAAGTACTGCAAGTTTAACCGTGTCAAGTAGAGCGACCTCTCACTTTTCTACTTGTATAGGTAGACTAAGCATCAAGAATGTCCATAACGTATTCCCAACGCTATAAGTCTATTAAGGATTTTTTAAACTAACTACTCTTGTTATGGTAAATTTAAGTTCATAGATCGAGATATGAGACTTTGAAAATAGTGTCACTCTACTATTTTAGCATCTCCACGACGCATTTCTTTGCCTTTTGTGTAGATGTTTAAATCCGAGATCGATCACTCAAGCTTGGACATGGTTCGGACACACATAGAAACACCTTTGCAATAGTCAAATGCGGATACTCCGTCTTCAAGCATTAACGCTAGTAGTTCAGCCGTTCAAACACTCCACTTGTCTCCATCGTGCGATTATGCTTTCACCGTAATGTGTAACTCCGTTTCTGCGGGATTAATACCCAAAAATTGTTATATATAATTTGGGTAATGAAATCAGAGGGCTAGGCACACCTTTAAAGATGTTATCTTTAAGGTATTAATTCATCCTCTTGGTGTAAAAGGTCTAAAGGAATTAATCTCCAGGGATCAAAGCCTTGTCTCTGAAATTATAAGATTACACTTCCTTTTTACGGAGGCGAATCGAGAAGTTGTAATTTAAACTTAAAGCTGGTTAGAAAGAAGAAGAAAGAACGCTCGGGAAAGAGGATTATTAATTTTAAGTAACTCTTCTTAATGGGGATCCGAAGTACATTTTAAGATTTCAGACCGCCTGCTCAAGGATTTGCATCTTTTTGAAAGGTTGTGTTCTTTTGTGGACGGAAGGCTCTTATATATATATATATACACACACACACAAAATTTAAAACTAGAAGTCTACTTGGTACTTCCTCCATAATAAGGGTGATAAGCTCCAAAGCTTGGTAGGACTTACCAAACTTACACTCTTTTATACACGAGTTGAGCTCCACACTCCAATACACAATCGATGTGGGACAAAAGCATAAATGAGAGCGTCTCCCCAAAAGTAATGCAATCAATGTGGGACTCGATTAATACAACACAAAGACGATGTGGGACACCATTTATTGTATATGTAAATATATACAACAAATTTAAGTTTTTATAAATAACAAGTTATTGATATTCAGAAGACTTTTTAAGAAAAATTGCGTAAAAAGGTGTTATTATTAGGGGTGTTGTTACGATAATAGTCCGTAACTTTTAGTTGAATATTAGTTTGTAACAATTTTGCCCCTAAAAAATTACAAGTTTAGTATTCAATAATTTTTAGGGTTTTGACACTTTAGCCTTATACTTTTTAGTTATTGTGATTTGGGTCATATTAGTCAAATAACTAATTTTGTCGATTTACATGTTTTATATTTTCACAACTATGAACTAATTACATGTAGAACTCACATTCAGATTTGATCCGATTCATAATTCAAAATTTATTCTCTCATATAAATCATAAATAATTCAATTGGAAAAATGAGAATTTTTATCCTATAAGTCAGCCTATTTTGAAATGGGCCCTTTATCATGGTAAATTTGGAGTTTAGTCCTAAAACGGTCTTTCAATCACCGGACTTGTCGAGAGGGTCGCTGGGAGGTATATGAACCCGTGACAGCTTTTACCACCAAATCGAAGTTGAATAAATGATGGTATGATCTACCCTTTTACCTTCACAATCACATCACAGTTACACATCTAGAAATTAGTGCAAGATTTTAACACATAAATTAAAGAGGTAATTTTAATTTGCTCTCAAACTATGCGTATTTTTATTTTTATTTAATTTTTGAGTACAATGGAGGAAATTTGGGACTTGCAGCACACGTATGGGATCGAATCCACGGGTCATTCAACATTCTCAACTATCATTTCAAGCGATGACTCGCTCTTTTAGGTTGATTTGACCGATACTGTCTTACCATGATTGTTCCTCGGTTGACTCTCCTTCATTGAGTCATTGACTTCTTTCTAGGCCATACTCACCGACACACTGGTAGTCTTCATTCGATCCATGATTGACTTTTGTAATCTTGACTTAGTTGGCTTAACTCAAATTTCTTGGAGTCCTATCTATTACAATACATAATTACAAGAAAAATAGGTGTACAACTTCCAGTTTAAGTTTTACATGGCATCATCAAAATCCCAACAAATAAATTTCCTAACAAGTATTAGTTTTTAAATCAAAAGTATTAGTAGTGCGTATGCTAAAATATATTAATAGTTACTATAAAATATTAGTTTTCCTCTCTATTTTGTAACCTTAAATCACATGCACGATATGTGTATATATATATATATAAATAAATAATCACATGAAATGTATATTTAATTAAGAAAAACATAAAATAATATTTGTAGGATATGCATGTATATGTATATATATGTATGTACAATCGAGGATGGTTTGTAGACTCTGGTGGGATTCACATTAGCAGCCTGCCATTTTTATATTTGCAGTCGATTCACAGGCTTCACGCCATGATGTGACTGCACGTTAACTTTCTCTTTTTTAAGATCAGGTTAAGATGTTTGGGATCCGCTTTCAACGGAAATTAGATCAGTGGAAATCAAGGTTTGTGTAAAAACCAACACTTATAACAATACTTAGTTTTGCTTAAAACATACTTACACCCTTAATAAATTTATAAGTTTAGGTAAAAATATATGTATTATATTATTTAGGTAGTGAAATAATCTAACTTAACAAAAAAAGTTATATAATATGGAAACAAGAATCAACATGAAAATTTAAGGAAGTATATCTTAAATACATATTTTATAACCTACATGTTGATATGTTAATATTTTACTTAAAAAATATTGTATTAAGTTATGTACAATAAGTATAAAACATATTTGATATTTGAATTTTAGGCGACCACAATATTACATTTGAGAGAAAATTTTAATCAAAATGTTTACTTATGGATCAAAGTAATATATTCCTTCTTATTTCAGAATAGACATGATTTTGAAAATAAATTATTCATTATAATTTAAATATTAATTTCATTAATAAAAGTAATTGATTTTAGTCACCTTAAAACTTGAGTCTTTGAAGATATAAGAACTATACATTAATTTTTATATATAAAAAAATAATTATGATTTTGATCTAATATTTTGTAGTGTACATCTATATGTATTATTAAAGTAATAATTTAAATTTTGGTCGACGTTATTTTCATAGTTTGCATTTTAAAACATGTCCCTCTCTGCGTATTTTTCAATTGCCACTAGATTTTATCGTAAATATTAAATTAACAAAGATCTAAAATAGCATTTTTCAAGTTTTTTTAAATTTTACAATAACGGGCATATTATTTTAATCCTCTTTACGTTTAACCTTTTTTCTTATTTTTGTTTTATATTATATTTTATTGTGTTAAATAGAATTGGCTACTATGAATAACAATATGCATACATACAATTAATAAATAAAAAAGTTGTGATGGAATATCAAGAGACAAAAAGAACAATACTTAAGAAGATTTAAAAAGTCATATTGTATCATTCTTTAGAATCAAAAGTAAAATTCTTAACATTCATATTTAAAATTCTATATGGATAATAATTAATCTTTTAATCAAATGATCAAATGTATATATTGACATTCTTCAGCGTCAAATTATCATCATGGTAAGGCGATTTAATATTGAGGGTCAAGATTTAAATTTATGAAGATATTTATTTTAACATTTTAGCGTTCATATAAATGCATTATACTTTTGTGGATTTGTAGAAAATTTTTATGATATATTGAAAGATGCTCACCGACAAAGATAAAATGGATAAAATAATTTTTTATGCTTAAGAAAGTAAAAGATGACTCTATCAATTTATATGATGTGTTTTTTTACGGTTTTACAAAAAAAAACATAATAAATTGTTACCTATATTTTTCTTGGAAATGTCACATGAATAGAACTTGACTACTAAAAAGTGAGGATGTTTTTTGTTATGCCATTCTTATAAAAATGTTATAGCCTAATGTGTGTTTACGGATTTATTTGACACACGGACTATTATATTCTATATTCTATAATTTTGTTGTAAAAACTCGAATGATGGATTATACTTGGATATCTCCATTGGATGGATTTTTAGAATATAAATGGATTTTGAAAGTAAAAACAACATAAAAGACATAAATGAGGTTGTTAGGATTATTTATTTCAATGTATTAATTAATAATTATTAATGATTAAATTTGTCATTACTATATTACATAACTAATTTTTGATAAAATCAATTAGAATAACAATTAGTCACATCGACAAGATAATAAAATATTTGGAAATAATAAACTTATGATGTCGTGCATACTCTTAATGATAATAGAATGGAGCATAAATATTGTTGACACTCACTAATTCCCGATTCTCTGTGATGTGGTTATGTCGTTTTATTTGATATATAAGTGTGACTATGCTCTTTCAAACTAAATCAATTTATTGATCGTTTTCAATTCTGATTGATTAGTCTATTTTATCTTCATTTCTATAGCAATACAAAAATTTGAAACGAAGTACTG